>VMBQ01002427.1:128240-139206 GCA_007657795.1 Dreissena rostriformis
GAATTTTGACCCCTGTGACCTTGACCTTGAAGTAGGGGTCTGCGTTTAGGTTTCAAAATCTGCGTTTAGGTTTCGAAAAATGCTCATAACTTCTATGTCCCTTGAGATATAACCTTCATATTTGGTATGCATGTGTATATGGACAAGGCCTTTCCATACGCACACAAATTTTGACCGTCCGTCCGTCTGTGTGTCCGTCCGAAAACTTTAACGTTGGTCATAACTTTTGCAATATTGAAGATAGCAACTTGATATTTGGCATGCATGTGTATCTCATGAAGCTGCAAATTTTGAGTGGTGAAAGGTCAAGGTCATCTTTCAAGGTAAAAAAAAAAAAAAAAATGCATGTGCATCTCATGGAGCTGCACATTTTGAGCGATGAATGGTTAAGGTCAGGGTCATCCTTCAAGGTCAAAGGTCATTTTTTTATTTATTTTTTCAAAGCGGCGCAGTAGGGGGCATTGTGTTACTGACAAACACATCTCTTGTTTTTATAGCATCTTTATTTGAATATCGTTATTAGAATGTTGTGAAAGTCATTGTGCAATCCAGCAAAATAAAACGTGCGCTATACTTGGAAAACAAAGTATATTTTATTAATTGTTATTATGACCTCCTTCGAAGAAGCGGGTTTTGTTGCTTTGCACCTGTCCGTAAGCGTGATGGTTGGTCGGTCTGTTGACTGCACAATATCTGCAGAAAGATGTGACTTACAATCATGCAAATCTGTATGAGGGTTATGGAAGGAAAGTAAGACCCCTTTATATTTTGAGGTCAAAAGCTGAAGGGGAAAGATTAACAACAGTAGTAAGTTTGAGTATGTTTTATACCCAAAGTAACCATCCCTTATACACAGTGTCAACTATGTAACATTGAACACAGCTTTCTCTAATTATTGAATGCATTATTGTACTTCCTAAATTAAATCATAAAATGTGTTCAAGCAATAAATCCTCGTTGACATGGTGATTACTGAGAAAAAAAAACAGTTTCTGCTTTTTTGGGTGTCCATTTATTGATTTTTTTTGCTGGCTGATTTCGTACTGTGAGGTATTGAAACCATTTTAAATCATGTCAGTTGGGGAGGGGGCATACATGATTAACAAACATATCTTGTTTAAATATCATTTATGGTTAACCATGATTTATTCGCATAATATGGTTAATATAATATGAGACATGTCTTAAGAAAATGGGTCTTATGCCAACGTAGCTCCAGGCCAGCCGTCAAAATTGCACAGTCAGGAGCTACCCTGTCAGCTATAAAGTCACTCAAGGTTTTTCGGTCTCATAAGTGGACAGGGTAGCTCCTGAACAGACTGCGAAATTGCACAGGCATAAGACCTTTTTTTTGCATTTTCTCACACAATAATACTTATAATAATAATAATAATTATAATAATAATAATCACAATTTCTCAAATAATAGTGCTGAAAGAAGATCATCACTTAGATGAAGTTGATCATGATTGGTAGGGTGCTTTGGAGCTCTAGGCAAGCCTCAAGCTCATCAGTAACTAAGCGTTGCATTCTCAATATTATTGCTTGTTGGTAGTTTAAACCTGTTTATTTTAGCTCAATTGCATTGAAAGCCTAAGTCTTAATGATACGCTATAGAGTCCGTTTCTTGGGTAGAACAAGTACTTAATGTCTTAAGGGATAATCTAAAGAATGCTAACGCAGTGGGGATCAAACCCATGGTTAACTAGACGGACACAATATCCACTATGCCATGGCAACCTCGATAGCATTTTGTTAGTACATGTGTGTTTTGGATAGTACTTAGATATAAAAGAAATATATTAGCAGTTATGCTTATGTATTTTTCAGATTGCTCTCATCACTTTACAACTGTTTGACACCCTGCTGCAGAAAGACGATGAACACATCCTCCACAATCTTGTCTTGCGCAATCTTGAACACAGAACATACATTGACCTAACAGCAAAGAGAAAATCCTCAGACCTTGAGTGCAATACCCATACATGTGTACATCCTTCATACGATACTCCTTCAAAGTCTGGTTCTGTTATCAACAATACAGTAGAAGTTAAAGATGTTACATATGATGTGGATTCAAATACTGTTAACACAATTTCGAAAGAGGAAAGTGCTGAAAATGGGTCAGGAATAATTAAAGACACTCCTGGCATTTCAATTAATACTAATGCCACAGACTGTTCTAGTGGGGAAATAGTGAATGATTTTTTACCGGATATCTCACGTTGCCAAAGGGATAAAGCTGAATGTCAGAAAGAAACCAACAGTTCTCCAACCAGTAAGGTTTTAGCATGTGAAATTGAGGCTAAGGACTTGAAGATGGGGATAACAGAAGGTTGTAAGGATGCTGATAATTCTGCTGTGGGGGATAACAAGCACACGGGGAAAGGAGAACCAAAAGGTGTGCAAACTAAACCAGATGATAACGGTACCAGTTCAGAGACAGGTAACAGTTAACTTTACGTACAACCACTGGATTCTTATCATTTTATGTAAAACAAAAATACATGTTTATCCACAATTTATTGTTTTCAAAATGGTTGGTGTCCTAAATTGGAAAAAGCCAAGCGCATTAGCACAAACATAAATTGATTGTGATGTACTGACAAGTATTGATTTCTATATACGCATAAAACAGTCATCATATTAAGTGGTTAAAATATTGCAGGTCCAAATTTCTAAATCAAGAATGCTGAAATTGACTCTGGTTAGTTCCAAGTTAATTGAAGTAATATAGGATTTACAATTTTTGTTGGTTTCACTAGATAATCCAATTTAATTCACAAGTGTTTCAGTGTTTGTTAGAATATTACAAATTTCAAGATATGTATATCAAATGATTAAAGTTTACTGGCTCCATTATGGAAAAAATAATAATTTGTGTTTCCTTTTACAGAGTTCTCCCCCATGTCTACTCCTCAACATTTACAGACAGAGGTGCATAAGGTTGTAAACAGGTAAGCACATTTACCACACAAACTGAGACTCACATTCTTACTCTGTATTCATCTGATGCAATCTTAATGTTAAGCTCACAAATATTTACCTGCAGTCAGGTTGTATATTGGAGTCACTCTTTTCAGTTGGTCAGTTTGTCCTCATCACATGCTTTAAGTTAAAGGAGCTAACATTTCTCAAGTTATTAAATGGAACTTAAACTAGATTGTCACCATGAAGTGTATTATGTGCCAGACTTTCATCATCCCCAGTAATCCACACATTCCTGAGTTAATTGTTGCCCTTGTAGAAAGCTGAAAAAGTGGTGCATTGGAATAAGTCAAATTTGCGATAAATCTAAAGCTTTTATTACTTAATAAAAAAGGAGAGATTTAAAAATGTTTCTCAATGGTTTTTGTACAGTTTCCTGACTCTTCTACCCGAAGACCTGAAATCCAGCAACCAGACATCTGATAGTGGCTACGACATGTACCTCAAGGACGCTCATAAACAGGTGAAGCTCATCAAGCATGCAACAATCTGTGTCTGGGCTCATCTTTGAGCCACTTCATGCAAAAATGGGTCTTATGCCATTGCGTCCAGCATAGCTCCAGACCAGCCTGTGCAGTGTGGTCAGGAGCTAGGCTGTCTTTTTTTTTAAGTCTTATTAGCGGACAGGGAACCTCCAGACCAGACTGTGCGAATGTGCAGGCTGGTCTTTAGCTACACTGTCCGCATATGGCATAAGACCCAATCCAGCAACCAGACGTCTGACAGTGGCTATGACATGTACCTCAAGGACGATGACACTCATTTAACATGCAACAATCTGTGTCTTGACTCATCTTGCATTTCTCTAAACAATATGTAGTGTCATTCAAAGTCAAGGTATTTTATACAGGCAGACTTTGTAATAAAATAATACTATTTTTAAGCTTTATTTTACAATGCAGCTCTGTTGGATCGTGATGTATGCGGTCAATCCACAACAGTAGCAGCCTAGACTGGATTTTTATTTAGAAGAAACATTTGTTGTATGAAAAATGTATGAAAGCAGAAATGTCGTCCCTGATTAGCCTGCACAGGCTAATGTGGTACGACTCTTTACACACATGGATTAAGCTTTGATTTCCCATAGTGCAGCTCAAATATAGACATTCTAATTGAAACAAAATCTAGACATTCTAGTTTAAATAAAATCATGATACAGTGTAAATGAACCATTTCACAAGTCAATTCTTAATTGTTTTAATGTAGCTGATATATTCTCTAGTACTCCAGCCTGGTGGATGCACGTAAGAGTTGGGACTACCCGGTAGCACACCCAGGTAACAAGTCTGAGCCCACTCCACAGTTCTTTGAAGGGGGCTTTCTGCGCATGGTGCTAGACAGACTCTCGCATCTGCTGGATCAGGTACATACGAGCCTCGTTATGGGAAAACTGGGCTTAATGCATATGCTTAAAGTGTTGTCCCTGATTAGCCTTTGCAGTTCGCACAGGCTAATCAGGGATGACACTTTTTGCTTGTATTGTATTTGTCATAAAAAAGAAGTATCTTGCAATCAAAAATCCAGTTAAGACGGAAAGTATTGTCCCTGATTATTCTGTGAGGACTGCACACCTAATCTGGGATGACACTTTACGCACATGCATTAGGCCAAGTTTTCCCTGAACGAGGCTTATGCTGCTGTGAAGGAAGGGTTAAAAGCTGATACATATCGTCTTGTATGGGATGGTGCATGACCAGCTCTCACATCTGCTGGATCATGTACATACAAGTCCGGTTCTGGGAAAAGTGGGCTTAATGCATGTACTAAAGTGTTGTCCCAGATTAGCCAGTGCAGTTCGCACAGGCTAATCAGGGTCGACACATACTGCTTTTATTGCTTTTTCTCATTAAGAAAGTCTCTTCTTAGCAAAAAATCCAGTTTAGGCGGAGAGTGTCATCCCTGATTAGCCTGTGCGGACAGCACAGGCTAATCTGGGACAACACTTTAGGCACATGCATCAAGCCCAGTTTTCCTAGAACCAGGCTCATACTGTTAAGGAGAGGGTACAAACCAATTTACATTGTCTTTTATGGGATGGCAGGGATTTTTTAAGAGGTTGTGACTTGAGACTTGATTCAGAATTTTTAAAGCTTCTTAACTTAAGTATTGATAAAGATTCTTTGGGGAATTTTAACTTGAATTGAGCCTTTTTGAAAATTTTAGATACAATTTACAATGTGAAATTCTATTATTGCTGTTTATGAAATGGTAAAATAAATACTTACTAGCTTAAAACATGTAAAAGCATGTTAAAAGACCTGAACAGTAAATAGTGAGAGACTTTTGGGAGATGGGCCTAATATGTGACTCTCTTATAGCTTTCACAAAATTAATTTTTTGTTTAACATTTTTTTTACAGAGCTACCCAATCAATCTCCAACTGACGTCAGTGCTATCCAAGCTGGCACTGGTTCCCCACCCCTGCCTAAATGAGTATTTACTGGACCCATACCTGCCTCTGAGGCCTGGAACCAGAAATCTTCATACCGTCTTCAAGAAGGTAAATTGGATATATTACAGGTTTAGGGTCACTATGTTAAAATAATATTATAAAAAGATGTATACAAAAAAAAACTTATTCACTGATTACTGGTACTGACGAATGTCACTTTTTTTAGAGAAATAATTGTAAAAGAACTTGTTAACAGATTTTGATGTTTTGTTGCGTGACTTATCGACAACTTTAGTTAACACTCTCATGGTTTATGGAAATTCCTATGCATCCAAATTAATTGTGTCCTTGCATTCTGCTGTCTGTCTGGATATCCATTCTTTATTCTTGCCTCAGTCATAACTTTGTGTAAGACCCTTCTCTTTGGTCACACCTGTCTCCGAAATCAAACTTGCTTAAATATTCCTGTCTCAGCCATTTGCCATGTATTGATGGATTAAAAAAAAACTTGGCACAAATGTAATCCATCATAAAACAATGTGCCTTGTGTTGTGTCGTCCCCATTCCTCAAGGTGACTTCGAGGTCAAAGGTCAACATGGTCATAAAACAGGTCAGCTTAAAAATGCCTGTTTCAGCCATTACTTTTCATTTGCTTGGTAGGTCAGTTTGTTCTTAGACCATTCGTTACATCTAGAGAATGCTTTTACCCATGCAAATTGGTATGAAAGATAAGAGGAGAGGAAGATGGCTATAGTTTTGATGTGAATAGGTCAAAGGTCAATATAACAGGTGATATGAAATTATCTAGGTACAATTGTAAGTTTGTGCACTGTTAATACCCATAATAACAAACCTGTAAGCAAACTTTCATTTATGATAAATCACAATATGAACAATGGACACTATGAACATCATGTGATGGTACTGCCATTATTAAATGAGTGAGTTAAAATGCCCCCGGTAGGATGGCATATAGCAGTTGAACTGTCAGTCCGTCCGTCCGTCTGTCTGTCCGTCCATTCCGAAAACTTTACGTTGGCCATAACTTTTGCAATATTGAAGATAGCAACTTGATATTTGCCATGCATGTGTATCTCATGCAGCTGCACATTTTGAGTGGTGAAAGGTCAAGGTNCTGTGTGTCCGTCCGAAAACTTTAACATTGGCCATAACTTTTGCAATATTGAAGATAGCAACTTGATATTTGGCATGCATGTGTATCTCATGGAGCTGCACATTTTGAGTGGTGAAAGGTCAAAAAACAAAATCCAAGGGAAGAAATAAGCTTTAAAGGGAGATAATTTCTATACCTGCCAAAGGATAAATAGAAATTTTATTTCAAAGCGGCGCAGTTGGGGGCATTGTGTTTCTGACGAAATATGTGGATTTTCATGTCTCCCTTATTTATAACTGTAGGGGAGAGATATCATTAAAAGTCATGCCTGGTTAGGGTGGGTGAGGGCATAAATGTTTTAACAAACATATTTGTATTTGTCTGCTTTTCTTTGGTTCCCCATGTCTCAAAATAGTCCCTAGCAAAACATGTAACAATATAACAACGTAGAGTGTTGTCATATTTCAACTGGTCTGGTGTTTTTATGATTATAAAAATGGCAGCCAATGTATTTTAGTTAGAGAAGCTAATTCGTAGCCATTAGCTAATTTGACAATCAGCACTATTAATAAATAAGCACCTGCTTTGGTGATACAAACCCTCTATGACAATGAAATGAGTATCACTCTGTAAAAAAAGTGTTTAATGCATGTGCTTAAAGAGTCGTCCCAGATAAGCCTGTGCAGTACACACAGGCTAATCAGTGACAACACTTTATGCCTAAATCAGATTTTTACTTAGAAGAGACTTTCTTTAAACAAAAATACCATAAAAGCGGAAAGTGTCGTCCTTGATAAGCCTGTGAGAACTTCACAGGCTAATATGTGAGGACACTCTATGCACATGCATTAAACCCCCTTTTCTCAGAGCGCTTCTCATATGTTTTAGATTGCCTCTGAGATTCAGAGCCAATTTTCTGTTGAGAGAGATCTCGGTGTGAAGTTATACCGTATACGCCGTAGACTGATGGGGCAGTCGTCCTCAATGCACAGGTGGGTCCATAGATATTAAATCTCTTTGCACGTGATTGTGTTGATGGAATGAAGTTTCTTTCTCACTTAATGATTTGTTATTTTTCATGTTATTTCTAGGTTTTTATTTGCTCTAACAAATGCATTTGCCTGCATTTTTGATTGAATGGATGGATTTATTATGTTTTTTTAGCCTGTCTTGTCACTTACCTCTTATTTTAATGAATGAAGCAATGGGGATTGCATGAAGTGATAAAATAATTGTGTAGTTTTTTCTCACTGACCACCATGTGTCTATCTTAGTTTCATGTTTATGTTCCAATAACTGTTTAAAATATTCTCAACAGCCTTGCATGCAGATAGCCTGTTAGATCTTAATAATTCATGTTATATAGTTTCTGGATTTCATGTTTTTGTGCATTTTGTTGACATGAAATGTTTGTTTTCATTAAATGGGAAGCACAGAGCTGTTTGTTATGTCCCCTCTTTGACCAAGGAGGCATATAGCAGTCTCACTGTAGGCTGTACTTTTGTCCAGATGTCAGTCCAAAATTCCTGTCCAAGCCATAACTTTGTCATATATTGAAAGATTTTTTAATAACTTGGCACAAATGTTTATGATCATAAGACGATGTTTTGCATGTTACACCTGTCTCTCTACCTCAAAGGTCAAGGTCACACTTTGGTCAGTGGTGAAATTTGACCATCAAAAACCTTGTCTGCACTGTAACTTTGTCATTCATTATGCAATTGTAAAATAACTTTCCACTAATGACCACCATGAGGGGACAAAGCTTTGCACATATCATTTGTTTCCCTACCTCAAAGTTCAATGTCTCAAGGCCATAAAACAGCTTGTTTTTGTGTGTGCATAAGTGGATTTTTGAGACGAAAGTGGAATGTACCGGCATCCTTGGCCTATGGACACATGTCTTGTTTATACAAAACATTGAATATAAAACTTTCAATTTGGTAACAACACAATTCAATGCTGTCCGACATAAGATGAATAATCACTGTAATTGAATAGCATATCTTATCCAATCTTGCTTTGTTCTATTTCTGAAAAAAGTGATATGCTGATAATGAAGTGTTTTGTTCTATTTGTTTCTTTAAGTTAGAAATACAATTATGTAACCACTTGCCATAGTAAGGAAACCTTTATTTGTCAAACTTTCTGTACACATACCCTCAATATTTGAATTACTGCCCCAAATGCGTTATATTCAATTTTATATTCTGTCCTGATTTCTTGATGGTTCTTAAGTCTGTTATGAAAAGAATAGCATGTGTTTACTATTTTCATATATTAAGCTGGTTCTCTTACGAAGTTGAGAAATTTGGACCATACACAGCTCTGTGCTTGTAGATGCCCATAGTCAAGGTTGTGCATTCATGTACCTGTTTGTTATGTCTAATGTTGCATGTTTTGTGATACAGTGTCAGACAGGCAGCCACAAAGACATTTGAAAGGTGAGTGAAATTCTTCAACTGAGGCTCACTTTGTAGGATGTAGACAATTTGACATTTTACAATACAAATATTCATAATGGTTGTTTAACATGGGAAACATGATATTTTCTCAAAACATGGTAAAAGGCAAGTATAATAAGGTGGAAAACATGATATTTCTAGCTCACCTGAGCATGGCATGATCAGTGAGCTATTGGCATAGGGGACCTCTTCTTAATTGTCCGCAGTAAGGGACCAGTATATTAATAGGGACTTCACCGTTTATACATTCTAAACTAAACTTTTGCAGCTTGTCTATGGACATAGCATTTCTGCATGAATTTGTTTTTTGCCAGATCCTATTGCTTCAACTAAAGCTAAAGCCCAAAAATGGCCAATACGCCCTGTATGCAACATACAAACTTCATTTTCAGTTGAATCTTAGCAAAACTTTCACATTTTGTGTATGACCATCAGATGACCATAAGGTACAACATTTTCGGCCTAAACTTGATTCCGCTAAAATTTGACAATTTATCGAAAAATACCATTAAAGCAGAAAGTGTCGTCTTTGGTTTGCCTGTGCGGACTGCAAAGGCTAATCTGGACCAACACTTTACGCACATGGCTTAAGCCCCCTTTTTCCCAGAGCAGTGCTCATTTCTTAGTCAGAGACAGCAGTTTTAGTCTCTCCATGGGCTATCATTGTATGTTTGTGTGTTGCAGGGCGGGTGCCGAGAGTCGTCTGGAGGCAATCATTGTGTTTGAGGAGTTCTGTAAGGAGCTGTCAGCCATTGCCTTCGTGAAGCACCATGCCGCCGTCACCAGAGATAGCTAGTGGGGAGGGCTGTGAACATAATTTATCTGCGCTCTCTGAAAACAAGGCTTAATGCATGTGCGTAATGACACTTTTGGCGTAAACTTGATTTTTGTTTAGAAGAGACTTGCTTTTAACAAAAAACTCAATAAAAGCCGGAAGTGTTGTCCCAGATTAGGGCGTGCAGACTGCACAGGCTAATCTGGTACAATACTTTACCCACATGCATTAAGCAAGGTTACTTCAGAGAGCAGCTCTTTTGTATTTTACCCTTAAGGAAGCAGTAAAATGAATTCTTTTTAAAAAAGGAAACCAGACCCCAATTTATTAAAAAAATCTTAAGTGTGTTATAAGAATTACTGGATTGAGTCAATTAGTTCCTCGATTTATATTGTTATTTTGAAGTTGATGGTGTGTTACAAAATAGTGTATATGTGTCGTGTTCTGAGAAAACTGGGCATAATGCATGTGCTTAAAGTGTCGTCCCAGATTAGNTTATGACATTTTTCGTTTAAATGAAGTCGCTTCTTAGCAAAAATCCAGTTAAGGCGGAAAGTGTCGTCCCGGATAAGCCTGTGCGGACTGCACAGTCTAACCTGGGATGAAAATTTACGCTCAAGCATTATGCCCAGTTTTCTCAACGCAACTCATCTGTTGATTACCAGTAATTCACATATAGTTTTCATTGTTAGCTTGTAATATTTTAACCAAATACAATGAATTTTTGCCCACTTTATTGCTATGTGAACAAATAGGACTTAAAACAGACTTATGAATAGTTTTAAGTTGGGGCCTGATGTCTATGGCTTTTTTATGATCTGCCATTTTACTCTGAAATGTTTTCAACAAAATGAAGTGAATATTTGTGGATGCTTTCAATAATTGTTTATGTTAAATTCATGGCAAATGAAAAACACTCATTACATGTATAAACTTCAATCTCATTTTTCTGTGACCAATGTAATTTACAAGTACATGAATCTTGATATGATACTTTACATTTTTGTGTGATTTGGTGTGCAATCTAACCTCATTTACGTGAACTATGATGTTCTTCTTTACATTTGGGTCTTAGTTTTCAAAATTAAGCACTGCTGACTACTGAATGGCCTAAACTAGTTGACTACTAAATGGTCTAAACTAGTCGACTACTAAATGGCCTAAAATAGTCTTCTACTTAATGGCCTAATCTAGTCTTACACTTTTATACAAAAAATATACTCACAATTTA
>VMBQ01002428.1:5425-15527 GCA_007657795.1 Dreissena rostriformis
TAAGTGTGCACAAAATAGGCTTTATATAAGCGTATGTTCATTTTTGTGACCCCCGGGGCAGGGTCAAATTTGACCCCAGGGGCATAATTTGAAAAAACTAAGAAGAGAACTATTAGATGTCACTACATACCGAATTTGGTAGCCCTAGGCCCTACGGTTATGGATAAGAAGATTTTTAAAGTTTGCATAAAATAGGCTTTATATAAGCATATGTTCATTTTTGTGACCCCCAGGGCAGGGTCAAATTTGACCCCAGGGGCATAATTTGAACAAACAAAGTTGAGAACTATTTAATGTCACTTCATACCAAATGTGGTAGCACTAGGCCCAATGGTTATGGACAAGAAGATTTGTAAAGATTGCACAAAATAGGCTGTATATAAGACTATGTTCAATTTATTGACCCCTGGGGCGGGGTAAAATTTGACCCCAGGGGCATAATTTGAACAAATTTGAAAGAGGTTCACCCCAAGAACATTTGTGAGAAGTTTTATCAGAATTGGACTTGTAGTTTAAGAGAAGATGTTTAAAGAAAAAGTAAACGCACGCACGCACGGACACAGGACCATGACATAAGCCCCGCTGGCCTCTGGCCAGTGGAGCTAAAAACTTGAGACATTTAACAATATGTAAATCTTCAAATGGGCAACATTCAGAATATGTAACAAACAGTTGATACTTTTATAATGTTTCTTATGTACAGAATCATGCATAAAGGTCAGCTTTAAACATTTACTCGAATAAAATACAAACTTTGGTCAGCTTATATGAATTCCTTATGTGACCAGTTCTTGACAACATAACAATTTAATGAGCCTCGCTCTGTAAAAATGGGAGATCTAAAGTACTCTCCCGCAATGGGGATCAAACCTGTGACCTCCCGGTTGCTAAAGGAAACCATACCCAATATGTCATGGTCACTTTTATTGCTTCCCAACACTGACCTGATACTTGTGATTTCTATTCACATAATTGAGTCGTGTTTTGAGAAAACTAGGCATACTGCATGTGCGTAAAGTGTCATCCCAGATTAGCCTGTGAAGTCCGCACAGGCAAATCAGGGACGACACTTTCAGCCTAAACTGGAATTTTGCTAAGAAGAGACTTTCTTGAAACAAAACATATCATAAAAACGAAAAGTGTTGTCCCCGATTAGCCTGTGCGGACTGCACAGGAGTCCACACAGGCTAATCTGAGCAAAACTTTACGCACATGCATTTTCACAGAGCGAGACTCATATCATTAAACTTGATAAAGCATATTATGAGTAGCACCAGCATCCTTGATTTTTTAATTCCAGGATGTTGTTTTTTTTTTATTCCCTTAGATATCCCATGTGTCATATAGTCTGAACTCAACTGAACAAGGATTTTTTATTTTTTTTAAATTTTAGTCAATTTTAATTTTTCAGACCTCGACAAGAAAGGGCAAAATAATACATTATACATTGTAGTACTTTTATTCTTTGTGCAGAAGGCCTAAAATATTGAAATGAATGAAAGTCATCTGCAACTAAGCCAACTATCACATTTAAATATTCCACAGTGTAGCCAATTTGAGCATATTATCATGTATAAAACCTTGTGTTTTTGTAATAGAGAGTAACAGTTAATTCCTAAACAGCTCATGTGGTGAAGTTTATACATTTTGTAGTAAAGCAACAGTCTATTGTAATTAAACATATTATGTAACAAAATCTATATCGCACTTTGCATACAGAATTAGAACAACGAATTTCAAAATGAATTGCAATATACATGAATGTTAATTCAACAAGTAGTCACTAACTTACAATCATGTTACCCATGCTGAGACAACATTAATACAATTCAGTCTAACATTCAATTTACTACATACATACTACATACATACTACATACAATCGTATTTTCATTTACAAATTGTTTCATCTAAATTAATTATGTGCACAGATTCCCTCAAACTTCTACATTTAACAGTTATCAAAGTTTGTTAGTTTAGTTGGATTTTGTTTGCCATTTTCAACAGTATTTGAATCTTAATACGGCAGTCAGTTAACCAACTCACACTTTTCCAGGGATACCAGTACTCCATGCACACACTTGTGTCGTGTTCGGAGAAAACTGGGCATAATGCATGTGCATAAAGTGTCATCCCAGATTAGCCTGTGCAGTCCGCACAGGCTAATCAGGGATGACACTTTCCGCCTAAACTGGATTTTGAAATGGATAAGAAGAGACCTCATTTAAACGAAAAATTCCACAAAAGCGGAAATTGTTGTCCCTGATTAGCCTGTGGGGACTGAACTAGGCTAATCTGGGCCTTACACTTTACGCACAAGCATTTTGCCCAGATTTCTCAAAACACGACACACACTTCTGCAAGTACCTGACAACTGACCAACTAGATTCAGAGATACAGGTGAGAATGGTCATACCAGATATCAAAGAATACATACCTATGAGCTTTGCTCTGGAAAAATAGTGCTTTAACTCTTTGCATGCTGGGAAATTTGTCGTCTGCTAAAATGTTGTCTGCTGAATTTCTAAAATTAGCATTTTCTTCGTTTTTTTTCCCCCAAAGAATACTATCAGAATAGCAAACAGTTTGGATCCTGATGAGACGCCACGTTCTGTGGCGTCTCATCTGGATCCAAACTGTTTGCAAAGGCCTTTAAAATCCGGTTCCAGCGCTCAAAGGGTTATACATACATATGAGATGCAATCTGTGAAGGGACGACACTTTCGGCCTCAATTAGATTTTTGCTGAGATGAGACTTTCTTTAAATAAAAAATACTATAAAAGCAGAAAGTGTTGTCCCTGATAAGCCTGTGCAAACTACACAGACTTATCTCAGATGACAGTTTATGCACATGCATTAAGCCCCATTTTCCCAGAGCGAGGCTCATATATATGTTCTGATTTGTATCCTCTATACTGTGAACAAATATATTCAAAATGTTTCAAAACATCTTTAGGATAAAGAGATAACATATTGTTTAAATCCCACCAGTGTATGTCACCTTCGACATCTTAAAATATAAACTGGATTGAACAGGTGTGACAACATTCAAGTTTAGTTGTAATGAGAGTATAAATGATTCCTATTCAACAGAATATTAAATAAAGTACTATAAAGTAAGAAGAAAACATGATTTAAACAAGGCTTGTCACCATAGAATGACATATGCCCCCTTTTTCCACATTTTTCTTAACCTTAACGCAAAGTGTTTTTCCACAAAGTGTGACGGAATTTCAGACGGACAGACAGGCAGATGGACAGTGCAATCACTATATGCCCACCTTTGGCGGCATACAAAATATAAGAAAATATTTGGTACCGTGTAGCAGACATACATGAATACACAAGATTTTTCTCCCAGATTTTTTTTTACATTAAATATGTACCATACTGTAGTATTTCATAAATTTGTTTCCAAAACATTTCAAATGCAAATATTTATAATAAGATGTCATATTTCATCAAGTCACTGGTTAATTTGTGCGTAAAACAAACTGGCCTGGTCGCAAAAAAAAACAATGTACATATCCTAATGAAACATTTACAATTAATCAAGAAAAACATGTACATACTACATTATTTGTACATGCAATCACAAACATCCATACTTCAGCAACAGCCTTTTCAATATAACATTCAAACAGCAACACATTAATTTTATTGAAACATTAAAAATCTGAACATAACAAAAATATATAGACATGGCATTTATTGCAACTGTTAACCCTTTGCATGCTGGGAAATTTGACGTCTGCTAAAATGTCGTCTGCTGAATTTCAAAATTAGCATTTTCTTCGATTTTTTTCAAAGAATACTATCAGAATAGCAAACAGTTTGGATCCTGATGAGACGCCACGTTCTGTGGCGTCTCATCTGGATCCAAACTGTTTGCAAAGGCCTTCAAAATCCGGTTCCAGCGCTCAAAGGGTTAANTTTTCACACTTTTTATAATGTGACTATCCCTGAGATGTTGTCATATGACTGCTTTTGATATGGGCTTTTTTGAACATGGGCCTTTACTTATCAACCCATATTTAAATTAAAACACAGGAATAAGGAATATTCTTGAAATTATTTTATTCTAAGAATATCAATAATTTAAATGTTACTTATTTACGCACTCCAAATAAATATTTTCAAATACCCTTGCTATTTTACAGTCTATTCTGAAGTTCAAGAAAGATTAAGTTAATACAGGCCATGGTATATCGTTAGTCATTGAGAACTTGAAAATTAAATTATTATAGAAATTTAATTAAAAATGAGCCCCACTCTGAGAAAATGGGGCTTAATGCATATGCGTAAAGTGTTGTACCAGAATAGCCTTTGCTTTTGCACAGGCTAATCAGGGATAACATTTTACATATAAACTGGATTTTTGCTAAGAAAGGGTTCTTAAAAAACAAAAAATACCATGAGAGCGCAAAGTTTTGATCCTGATTATCCTGTGCATACTGCACAAGCTAATCTGGGATGACACTTTAGGCACATGCATTAAGCCCCGTTTTCTTAGAGTGCAGCTCAAATCACCAGTCAAGAACGGAAGCAGAAGGATCATAATGGGACAGTGTGCAGCACCAAATAATTCAGTCTAGATCTTGCCCTAGAAATTCCAGAAAAAAATCACCAAATGGCACCAAATAAAACAGGAAAGTCATCCTCGATAATATAGAATCGAACGTAAAATCCAGGAATTGAATGCAACATCCAGGAATCCAGCGTTACGTTCAGGACTCGAGCCTTACGTCATTTCCAGGGCTGACCGATGATATGGGCGAGATATGGAGGGCATTTCCGACTTGGCGGGCTGCAATGGGCGTCGGCTGTTCCTCGAGTCAGGAAAGCGCTCATGGTAGTGCTCCAGACGTAGATACTTCACCGTGATAAGACGACCTGCAGGACAGCCAAGCACTGATTATCAGATTTACATAACTTGACATTCCTAGATGCCTTTGAGGCAGAAGAAACCGTCGGAGACCGGTGATGCTCCCCAAAGGTTTTTTTGTCACAATATTGCACTATATATTCAGATAAAAGGAAACGTCTTGAGGGGCATAACTTTGGACAAAACAAGAATTGCACTATATGTACAGTTTATAGAAAATTTCAAAAGGCCATAACTCTGTAAAAATCATCCGACCATAACCGGCTGATAATATGCACATCTCCTGTTGGTAGTGAAGCTTCCCATAAAGTTTCATTGAATTCCCGTAATAAGTTGCTGAGAAATAGCTCGGACAAGAATTGCACTATATGTACAATGGAAAATTTCAAAGGGCCATAACTCTGTGAAAAATCATCCGACCAGAACCGGCTGATAATATGCACATCTCCTCTTGGTAGTGAAGCTTCCCATAAAGTTTCATTGAATTCCGGTCATTAGTTGCTGAGAAATAGCCCGGACAAGAATTGCACTATATGTACAGTTTATAGAAAATTTCAAAAGGCCATAACTCTGTGAAAAATCATCTGACTAGAACCCGCTGATAATATGCACATCTCCTCTTGGTAGTGAAGCTTCCCATAAAGTTTCATTGAATTCCGGTCATTAGTTGCTGAGAAATAGCCCGGACAAGAATTGCACTATATGTACAGTTAATGGAAAATTTCAAATGGCCATAACTCTGTGAAAAATCATCCAACCAGAACCGGCTGATAATATGCACATCTCCTCTTGGTAGTAAAGCTTCCCATAAAGTTTAATTGAATTCCGGTCATTAATTGCTGAGAAAAAGGCAGGACCAAAATTGTGCACGGATGAACGCACGGACGGACAGAAGAAGCGGCGACTATATGCTCCCCCCAAAAATGTTGGGGGAGCATAAAAAAGAGACACGACATGCGAATATGTGTATTATTCCCTATGCGGCCTGCCAAGCTCCAGACATGCACAATTTCCTGTCCTCTACAAAGTCACGCAAGGTTTTGTGGTCTCATTTGCAGACAGGGTAGCTCCTGACCAGACTATGTGGTCACAGGCTGTTTTGAAGATCAGCTGGCTGCATAGGGCATTAGACCCATTTTCGCATGACATGGGTCATATCACTGAAGAAATCAATTTACATACACTATAAAAGAGATTTAAAATCAATTATGTTAACATGTCTGTAAATAATGGTCAAATCAAATAGTTTTTAACAAATATCACTATGATTTTAAAGCATTCCCTAATTGTGTTTTTACCATTTACCAAGCATTAGAAGCTCATATTATAATTCATCATGTAACATGTACATTCCTACTAGAAAGAGTAAACAAGATTTTGACATGAAATTTACCATAAATAAAGAAGCACAATCCACTTGCATTGGATTTTTTTTAAACAGATCTCAACACCCATATCGGCCCAGTTGTTCGAAAAGTTACCCATTGTATAATGAGAAACATATTCAATTTACTCTTGTATATAAAGTTGGGTATCTTTGGTGAATTAAACGTTGTTTAAAATAAATATGCTATGCAGAATTGAGCCGCCATAGCAAGTTTAATGCCAGTAAGGAGATTAATTTATTTTAACCAACGGTTCAAATTTTGAACAACTGGGTCATGTCACACAGCCCAGTAGCGTACGTACCGTCAAACCACCATCCATGCAGGGCCTGATAGGCCTGGTAGGCTTTCTCACAGCTCACACACTTGATGTACACACAGCCCTGCAATAGCATCACAAGTACAATACATATAGAATATTATGTGTTTTGGAATTAAGATCAAGTTTATCATGCGAGGCGTAGAACCATGGAAGCGCGAGGCTTGCCGAACTCTGCCGAGCATGATAAACTTTATCTTTATCCAAAACTCACATACTATTCTATTTATCCTATTATTTCCTCCCTTTTTCCATGAATAATGATCAAATATCACATTTTTTGACGATTTTGTTCTTGCGTTGTTGACAAAAACAGATTCTCCAATTTTTGGAAAAACCCACAAATGATCTAAAAATAGAGAAAGTATATAGCTCAAGTTTATACGATCGTTGTTATACTATCGATTTTCATCTGGTAATAGAATCAAAGTAGTTTTTTAGTTATCCGTAGTCCCTTAGGAATGAACATTAAATTGAAGACCTTTCTTACTAGATTCAGGATTTAAAGGCTTGATTTCCAACCCTAAGATACTGATGAGCAGCAAACAGCATGAAACCTGAACAGACTGTGAGTAACGCGCAGGCTGTTCTGGTTATATGCTGGTTGCACATAGCCATTTCATTTTGCTTCTAAGAGGAAAAGATTACGATGTTCTTGGTAAAACTGTTAGCCTCAATATTTGGTATGCACTGCCTAAACAATGTTATGTTATACCGAGTTTTTTGTACAAGCCTTCAAAATAAAACTGGCATATTCCACTTATAGGGATCCTATACATTAAAACGCCAAATAACTAGCTTATTTTATGCATTAAACCGCCATACATTTGGTCATGGTCACAGACACACTTTACACTTGAACTATATAGACACAATTATAATGTATTAGAGTTTTAACCACTTTTCTGTGCATATTACTCACCTCCTTTGAAGAGCGGTCTACGTAGATGTGGAGGATGCCGTGGTTATCCTGACACTTCTCTAGTACAGCCTCCTCTACGTCTAGGTGCCAGTCATCACTGTTCTGCTCCCTGCAGATATGGAACAAAAAAATGAGCCACGTGATGGGAAAATTGGGCTTAATGCATGTGCGTAAAGTATCGTCCCATATTAGCATGTGCAGTCCACATAGACTAATCAGGGATGACACTTTTAGCTTTTATAGAATTTTTCAGTCTAAGGAAGTATTTTCTAAACAAAAATCCAGTCTAGGCTTAAAGTGTTGTCCCAGATTAGCCTATGGGGACTGACAGGCTTACCTGGGACGCAACTAAACGCACATGCATTAAGACCGGTTTTGACAACATAACGCACATGCATTAAGGCTGGTTTTGACAACATAACGCACATGCATTAAGACTGGTTTTGACAACATAACGCACATGCATTAAGACTGGTTTTGACAACATAACGCACATGCATTAAGACTGGTTTTGACAACATAACGCACATGCATTAAGACTGGTTTTGACAACATAACGCACATGCATTAAGACTGGTTTTGACAACATAACGCACATGCATTAAGACTGGTTTTGACAACATAACGCACATGCATTAAGACTGGTTTTGACAACATAACGCACATGCATTAAGACTGGTTTTGACAACATAACGCACATGCATTAAGACTGGTTTTGACAACATAACGCACATGCATTAAGACTGGTTTTGATAACATAACGCACATGCATTAAGACTGGTTTTGATAACATAACGCACATGCATTAAGACTGGTTTTGACAACATAACGCACATGCATTAAGACTGGTTTTGACAGAGTGTGGCTCATAAGAATAGTAGAGAACACGTAGCAAAACACATTCATTCATAGACTTGCAGCATTGACATTGTAAAGCTTTTCCAAAAAAAGCAACAATGTAGCATATATAAAAAATATAAATAACAACCTGTAACTTCCACTATGATTGTTTTTGAAAAGAAATAAACCATATTGCACAAATCATTATGTCAAGAATTAGTGTTTTTATTAAATAACTAACAAAAACCTTTGTAACAACTAGCAAAGTGTGTGTGTGTGTATGCGTGTGTGGGGGTGTATTTTAAGTGGTTTTACTAGTTTGATTCATGTTTGTAAGACTTGCTTACTTTGTGTACGCACGTCATACTAATATCTAGATGGAAACTTGACAAAATTACATCCTGAAGCATTTTCATCAGCATCTTGTCCACTATACAGAAGGAAATAGGCCAACAAAACTGAAAGCTCAAATTTTCCTCAAGAGCTTTAGGCTTCAATACAGGAGGTCTTGTAAACTTGTATCAACTCAAGCCTTACTTAAACCAGAATCACTCACGTGTTGGCGTCGAACATATTCCTGACTTTGAGGCAAGGTGTTGGACCGTACGGCAGACTGTTCACACTGCTAATGTTCGTCTCTCCAAACGCTGTCAAGCAAACATGGGATCAATATGTTACTATGCAAACAAGAGGATTTCTCTCTGTGATATGCCATAGTCAAGCTAGTGGATTCTAAACATAAATTACCGGTACTTATTTTTAACAAGAGGGCCATGGGCGCTTACCTGAGAGCCAAAGGAACTAGACTATTGTGGAAAAATGCACGCTGATTAATGACGATTGGACCAGAAAAGTGACTTTTAACATGTTTTTTATATTTGACCTAGTGACATAGTTTTTGAGCTCATATGACACAGATTCAATCTCTGACAAGATTTCATTGGGACAAATAATCTGACTAAGTTTTCATGATTGGCCAATTAATGTGACCATGTTTTTCAACTGGAACCATTTTTCGAATTCGTCCAAGATATTATTGGGACACATGTTCTGACCAAGTTTCATGAAGATTGGACAATAAATGTGGCCTCTAGAGTGTCAACAAGGTGAATGTTGACGACATACAACGCACGACTGACAAAAGGCGATCACAATAGCTCACCATGAGCACGTTGTACTCAGGTGAGCTAACAAAAAGTAACATAGACAAGGGCTGTTTGTAAAACATGCATGCCCCCCATATGGGCTGTCAGTTGTAGTGGCAGCCATTGTGTGAATACGTTTTTTGTCACTGTGAACAACGGTGGTGGTGGTGGTGGTGGTGGTGGTGGTGGTGGTGGTGGTGGTGGTGGTGGTGGTGGTGGTGGTGGTGGTGGTGGTGGTGGTGGTGGTGGTGGTGGTGGTGGTGGTGGTGGTGGTGGTGGTGGTGGTGGTGGTGGTGGTGGTGGTGGTGGTGGTGGTGGTGGTGGTGGTGGTGGTGGTGGTGGTGGTGGTGGTGGTGGTGGTGGTGGTGGTGGTGGTGGTGGTGGTGGTGGTGGTGGTGGTGGTGGTGGTGGTGGTGGTGGTGGTGGTGGTGGTGGTGGTGGTGGTGGTGGTGGTGGTGGTGGTGGTGGTGGTGGTGGTGGTGGTGGTGGTGGTGGTGGTGGTGGTGGTGGTGGTGGTGGTGGTGGTGGTGGTGGTGGTGGTGGTGGTGGTGGTGGTGGTGGTGGTGGTGGTGGTGGTGGTGGTGGTGGTGGTGGTGGTGGTGGTGG
>VMBQ01002428.1:29550-140101 GCA_007657795.1 Dreissena rostriformis
TTTTTTTTTTTTTTTTTAACCTTTAAATACAAAAGTTAACCTGATCCAGTGAAGAAAATAGAAAATATTGCATAATTAAATTATCTGTTGCCTTGAATTTGTTTTAAAAACTTTAAAATATGTTAAAGTGATTATTTAAGACTTTCCTTATTTTCCCCAAAATCTGGCATTTCGCGTGATTTTTTCCCCAAAATCCAGCTTTTGGTGCGATTTTTTTCCCCTCAAAAAAGGCCAGGCCCTTTCCCCAAAATCAGATAAAAAACCCTGACTTCCGAATTTTAATGACAGCCATTGCCATATCCAACGTTACTATCCGGCTATGCTCGAATTTGTATGAAGTAAACCATGAGATAAAACTGATGCTAGAATTTAGCGAACATTTGATATTAATGCATTTTAAAATTTAAGACGAACGTTCAACATTTAGATACGGAACTGACGAACAAACCAGTCTGTTTACTGTCTAACAGTCGGGCCGAATGTTAAATATGGGGATGCTCCTGGTCTCTTATAGAATAAGGGAGATCACAGCGCAGGAGATTGCCTGTATTTTAGCATGATTTGCTTCGCAAATAGCACTGACAATGTAACCGCGTGTCAACATTCGGTTTTGTAAAACTTAATTACAATGTATTTTTTTGTATTCCTCGACCCGACTGGTTGTCCATGGACAACTTAATTGAAAAAAATCAGTTGCCCAGACAAGCAAACGTACGACTCAGGCAACTCGGACATTTGATTTCGCCACCCCTGCGGGTATGCCGAAGAAAGTTTAAAGCGTCTGCTGTCCAAAGTCACGTTACTGCCATGTGGTTAAAATCTAAGTTGGAGGTACAAGGGCTGTTCTAAATGTTTCACCGCATTATTTTCTGACAAGAAAATAGCAGAACTATGCAGACAAAGCACTTCAGCTGAAGACCAAAACATAATAGTTTTGATCTGTGAATTGTTTAAAAGAATCTGTAATCAAATGTAAACATATTTAATTCCAACTTTTNAAGTTCATATACTTTGTTAGTTGTTTATGAAATGAAATCATCATGATATAATTATCATTAGACACTTCTTTCTAAAAAAAATAAAAAAATTAGGGGATTTTTTTTACAAAATAGGGGGAAAAATATATACTCTTTCTGGAGGGGAATGGGGCTGAATAAACCCGAATATTTCATCCAAAAAAAACACTGAGAACTATGCAGACAAAGCACTTCAGCTTAAGACTAAAACATAATAGTTTTGATCTGTGAATTGTTTAAAAGAATCTGTAATCAAATGTAAACATATTTAATTCCAACTTTTCAGTGCATTTTTTTTTTCTTGTGAAAGTTTGGAAAATAGATCATTCTGTATTATAGCCAATGCAATTGACTTGTTGTTAATATGAGTTTTTCCCTGCTTTAAAGGGACTGTAAACCACGAATGACGTCACGAAAAAAGAAAAGTTCTAAAATACCGTAATTTTTTTTACAAGTATTAGTTTATATTGATTAAAATATCACGACTGGTATATTACATTACTTGAAGAAAGTTCAAATTTTCAGAATATTCGGTAATAAAAATTTGCGATATGAAATCGAAAGTACATCGCGAAAATAGGTGACATAACAATATACACACTATAAATAACGCAAGTAGATTGATCATTTTATATATAAAATATATACAATTCACTACGCATGCACAATTCTTGGGTTTACCACGTGATGATGATGATCAATCTACTTGCGTTATTTATAGTTAACTGGTAGTTAACTGGTATGCATACCCAGTAAAAATAAATAAAAACAAAAATTAAGTAAAAATGAAAAAACAATTTTTTTCAAGTAATGTTTATATATATACCAGTCGTGATATTTTAATCAATATAAACTAATAATTGTAAAAAAATACGGTATTTAAGAACTTTTCTTTTTTCGTCATTCGTGGTTTACAGTCCCTTTAATTATGAAAATAGGCATTTATTTACTGCATAAAACTGTTAAGTTTTTGTTGAAATGGAACAAAAATATATACAACTACGCCGGATATAGAACTTAATGCAAATAGGCATATATATGTCTCATTACACAAATTATTATTCTTGAAATCAAACTTACCTGTTTGAGTTAAAGCTGCCTCATTTGTAAAGAACATGTCCCAGCGAATATACATGTAACATACTCCAAGAACAAGGAAGAAAACTGCAAGCATGACGAGAATTGTTTTAGAAATAATGAGACCACTGTCATGTTGAACTGGAAACCGATTCCTTTCTGCAGACCGAGACTGGGTAGATGGACTAATTGTTGATATATTTGAACCAGGGCTGTGTGTAACGATGACTGAATCATCATCATCATCATCATCTTCTGAATCATCTTCCTCATAGTTCATGGTGGTGTTGATGCCGATGGACTTTTCTTCAACATAAACACTCTCATCTCCTGTGTCATTGTCAGAAAACTCATCAGGGTAGATCTCTTGCTGAATGTTAGAGACCCTCTTGTTTTTCGCGACCCTAGATATACTTCCTGCAGTAACGTTTAAACCGTTATCACGGTTTTTGACAGTGCTTTTAACAGATGATTCAATAATATAAGAGTTGTTTTTAGACTTATTTCTCCTCAATGAAATCTTGCTGATGTTTCCACTTTCACTTTCGTCTTGGCTGTCGTCGCTAAATTCTGCGGCACGGGCAGGCAATTTTGATGGCTTAGCTGCAGCCTTTCCCTTTTTAGGTGGTGGGTTTTCTTTTGCATAATAATGATTAAGCTTTTTTATTAATATTGGGCGTTTCTTTTTGTCGATCGGCACCTTAACTGTGTCCCCAAATCGCTTTAACTCCTCTGCAATTTCCCTATCAGTCAACTTGTCCGCCATGTTATTTTAACCGACAGGAAGTTGCATTGCGGATATTGAAAACTAAGACCAACGAAGCACATACATAAGCAAAGTTACCAATATCGCGCGACGGCACAACGGACAGGTAATATAATAAAAACGCAAAGTATATGAAAGGACCAAGTTCGAACGCACCCAGGGCCTACATGTAACCAGGGCAAACGGACCGGATACCGTTCAAAATATGCATATTCCAAGTCTTATTAAATGAACTTAAACTTAACCGTCAGCTTGAGTAAAAAAATAAAGTCAACATTTTGCATTTTGTGACCCCCATAACAATGCATTTTCTTTAAGAGTATTCCAAGCTGAATGCTTTGAACAAGTACATCAAATCAAAGTTCACAGTTGTTTTCTACAACATATTTTTGTAGGGTTACTTTTTAAGTTGAGTTTCCAATAGTCTCCAATCTAAAAAAACATAACTGTTACTTCTTAATGAATATCAAAGCTATCACTTCACACAGGTTGATAAAATAACAAAATAATATAAATGAGTACCGGTATATTCAAATGAAAACATGTCTTCCAGAAATTTAAAAGAAAATAGCATTGCACACCTAGATTATTAAAGATACTGTTTCCTACACACGCAATAATACTGACAATAACGTAGTGGCATTGTGGTAGCGAGGCACTGTTAGATCTCACCTGAATTACGACTTCAACTCCCGGATGACATCATCCCAGCCCCACCAGCAGGAGATGGACAGAGGACGAATCCAGGCTTTGCGCATCATCACCGGTATACGTGCAGTATATACTTAAGCGGCGTGCTATATTATTATTTTTTTTATATAAAAATACTCCAAATCTAGGGCGCATGCACGGGCTCCAGAGGCTCACAGCTGTGATCTTCGCTATCAAGTCTGTCAGTCGTCGATATATACACACGAGCAGAGGGTTGTGACATTTAAAATCCCCGGGTTATGACAAGAAGTAAACATTACCGAGTGGTCAAGAGCCGATATTTTGCTCAATATGTTACCCAACGGCAGTTCAGGGGCTCGATTATGACACATGGTTTTAATTTTTCTATTTCATTTTTCATCGCAAAACATTGTTCAAACGACAAAATTTATTTACATTAATTAATGTTAATATTCTATTGTAATCGAAATCGATTGCGCCATATTGGCTCAAATGACTCGATCAAAAAGGATTGTATGTGATATACATTATAACCAGCAAAATAACACTCCTGACTAAGAAAACTATTTTAACATATGTGTTCGTTTGTTCATTATAATCAAATGAAATTAATAAGCAAAAAAGGGTTTGTAACGCTATTCAGCAATTTAACAAAAGTTTTTATTACTGACAAAGTGTTAGAACAACCATCAAAATTCAAAATCCTGCGTAGTGTAGTGATGGCGTGTAAGCTTTTGCATCAAGAGGTCCCGGTTTTTTTATATATCTTTTTTCCTTATAATTAGTAATATATTTATTTAAATATTCCAAGTATAATAGCTATGTTATTAAATTCATTATATGACATTTTTCAAAAATACGAAAATCGGTTAACTTTAACAATGTACATATTCGAATCATAGTTACACTAACATTTTCCAAAATACTAGATGGTCACAACATTGGTTTTCAATGGTATACTTTTTATTCAATACTTATTCATTAGTACTTTTCTTTTNGACTTTGAATTTTTTTATTTTTTCGAATTTACTTACCCTATGTTAGCTCATGCAGAAATGCACACTGCTGCTCCGAAAGTATTACGCTACTCACAAGGTCTCGGGTTTCCTGGGGTGCAGTAGAAATAGGTGACATATTCTTAGCTGCTCAAGACTATTTTACAATTCCAAGTATCTGTTCACACGTATATTACAATTTCTAGATAGTCAGATCAAGCAGACAAAGCAACTCTCAAAACTTCATCCACAAACCTCGCGTAATGCGTATCAACGCTCGTTTTTCCCAAGAACAGTATCAATCTGGAACTCCTTACCCAACGCAGTTGTGACCGCCCCGAGCCTGGACGCATTCAAGTCTGCCGTCCGGCCGCTGCCAGTGTTCCGTGCCTAGAGTCGTAGGCCAGTTGTACAGTGTATAATACGTTGGCGAACGCCATTTTTTTTTATTCGCATTTTAAGAAGCACTCCGCACTCTACATTTGCACAGTTTTATTCCTCTTCAGTAGATGTCCTTGTGGCGTTGAAGAGTATTTCGTTGAAGTTGAAGTTCTAAACACGATCGTAAGTACATGTTTGCACTATATTAAACAATACAACCGACACAAAATTGCGAAATGCAGTAAAAATTCCAGCAACTGACCACAATAGGGTCATACAAAACAGGATTACTTTACAAAAGAGGATGCAGACCTACCGTAAAGAAACCATTGGTTATTCCTCTGTCATCTCAACCGTCTTGTAAGATATTTGTGTGTGTCAATTGTTTAGACGTCTTTTTAATAATGCGAATATTACGTTTATATTATTTTTATCAAACATGGCCGCGCCCATGCACTCTCGCCTGTCATGATTAACTAAATAGACGGTTTACTGTTTAACACATTAATCAATAAATATATGTAAGTATGTGTTCTGTCGTTTTAGACATAGCCCATTACTATTTCATTTGACGATTAATCAAAATGCTTATGGAACCACTGACACGGCATAATGCAGTAGGAGAAACCAAACTAGCTATATCGGAGCATGTTGGCTCGCTCCTCGAATTAAAAAAATATATTTTATATATATCTGATACATATTTCTACACTGTCAGAAACAAAAAATTAACAATTTGCACGCATCCAACATAATTACCAATTTTCTGACAAGAATCTATTCTAACAATAAAAGTTTAAACAAATGAATAGTTATCCTAGATTTGAACCTGTTATTGAACAGCAACATTTTATTGCGTTCCTGTTAATAAGTCACAACACAACATTAAACCAGGACATCAGCCTTAAGGCTCTCATGGATGCCTGCCTTCATCAAACTTATATAAAAAAATAAGCTTAAAACAAAAGTCTCTTCGAGGCCCTTTCAAAATGGCACTTACATGTACACAAAGTTCATAGTTTAAAGGTTAAAACACAATACTGTCAATGCTTTAAACAGTATCTGTGATAATCACAATTTACTGTCTATTTCAGTTTCACTGACTAATATATAGATACAAATATTGTCCAGATCACTGAGACTGTTGAGACTTACTTGTAAGTTAACTTTACTTGTCACACTGGTTTTCACAAGTCACTGTTTTTGATTTATATCACTGGGGGCTCCATTGTAACTTTTTGGGTTTTTCCTATTTATCAAATACTTAATTGATAATCAAGTGTTCATTCACATTAATATAACAATCATTCAACGATGTATTCTCTGCTCCTGTCTTCACTCGTCCTAAAATAACAAAACATTATACATTATAATAATAATATAAATATCATTTATCTCCTGAAATATATAAATATTCAAGAAGAGCACATATGTCAATATATAGAAGAGCACATATGTCAATATATTAAAACAATCATAATGACCTTCAATCATCAATATGACCTTGTATGCCAAACGCATTATTTTAGCATAAAAGAAAGGTTTTCAATAAGGTCAAGAAACACATATATACAATATTAAAATACCTTTTTAACAATCATACAGAACATGAAAATGACAGTTGATTACTTACAGAGTATGTGGTATTCTCGAATTCGTTCCAACTCTTTCCAACTTTCTCTCCTTGTTATGTGCAGTGACTGCTGTAACAATATGATGTTGTTAGCATGTGAAAAGTGTATTCAATCGTTAGTATTGTGACAGCCTGTTTTACATTAATATTTTAAGATTAAAAAATGCCGGTTGGTTTCAATTCAACACCGAGATAAAATCAAATAGCAAATGAACCCGAGTCTCCAACATTAGAAACAAAACTAACAATCTGACAACATACCTTAGATATCCATGTCCCTTATTCTTAGTAACAACAAGTTCTATTTTAATGGATGACTCTGATATTTCAAGATGAAATTCTCAAATCAAACAAATATATTCTTCTGTCAACAAGCTAACCAACTTCCGCCGAAAAATGCTATTCTTAGAACTCTACATATCTTCGGTACAACTCAGGTTACATTACACTAAAAGTTCACCTGGTAACAGTATGGCTTTAAGAAAACTAAAACTTTCATTATTGCCAGCCTGAGTTAGTGTGAAACAAGGCCGTAGGTTGAACTGAGTGTGTCAGTCCCAGATGAGCACTGAAAGTTAACATTTCACCTAAAAAGGTACACCAAAGAATATTATTTGATGCATTTGACAACTTCAATTTGCAAAACATGCTGCATTCAGCAACCATGTCTAGCCAGTGCGATAAAATCTGTTTGCTGTAGTTTCTTCAGCTACTAGATTTATGTTTACCACATTTTTGTTTCAGTTTAGTACAGGCTACTACAGCTCACACCTGTATTTTCCGGAGAAAATAATGAACATTAGCAAAAAAAGTACACAGCACAAAAAGAAGTTACATGGAGATGGCAAACCTCCTATCCAGTTTTTATCAGCAAAAGGCCATGTAATAAAAAAATCGAAAAAGACAAAAACTAAAAAACTGAGCACAAGTACTATGGTCAAAGGTCTGAAAAATATTACAATTTCTGAGGATATATGTAACGTAACAAGGCCAGAGCTGAAAGGATTGACTAAAGGTGCAATAAGTGAGGTAAACACAGTCAAATATGGTACAACTGTGACTGGAAATAAGAATGGACAAACTGTTGATCAGAATACAAAGGTTACCAGTAAATTGGACAAGAAAAGAAAAAAGAAAGTTGAAAGGAAAATAAACAATGAAGGACCTAGTTCTTTAAAAACAGGTACGGGTAATAATAATGAAAGCACCAGTCAGAAAATTCCAAACAGCAATTCTGACAACATTAACGGGAATAAATCAACAGCTTCAGGAGGTTCTATACAAGGTGGTAACAATCTCAGTGACCAAGATCGTAGATCTAAAAAACTGAAAAATTTAAAGTGGAAGAAAAAACAGAGCAAGAAAAAAAGGAAAAGGCTAGAAGCAATGAAAACACAATCTGTAGAAACGGACATTTCCAAATCAGGTGACAGAGCAGTGCCATTAGTGGATAAAAAGGGAGCTCCATTGTCATTAGGGGATAAAAAGGGAGCTCCATTGTCACTAGGAGATAAAAAGGGAGCTCCATTGTCATTGGGGGATAAAAAAGGTGCTCCAGTCATTGACTTTAAGAAGAAAAACTCAATTGAAGTTGCAACAGCAAACTGGAAAAAGCTTCAAGAAGTAAGTTTTGAATTATCCAATATATTCCCTTATTAACGCCACAATCTTCCATGCTTATTTATTATTTATTTTACTTGATAAATCTCAATACAAATACATGCTTAAAGTAAATCTTTGAAATGTTTACATTACAAATGTATATATATATTATATATGTTTTCCTTGTGAAATTATCAGGCAACCGGCAATTTGCGACTGGTTGCCGTTTTACTTGGGTGCAATAATGACTGATTTTTTTGGTGGGGTTTACATTTGTCCTATTAAAGGGCCTTTTTAAATAGGAGTTATATATCGACTTTTTACAGCTCATCAAACTTAGTTTAGATATTTTCATCACACTTCATGTTAAGATTTTGTATCAAGAACCCCCTCCCCCCCACACACACACCTTTGGGATTGTGTATGGGATGGATGGGGTCAAGGTCATGCCAATGTTACTTAAAATATAAAACATGGATTCTGCTTTGTTACTAAAAAAAAAATTGTGCTTTTGTCATGGAACTTCATACAATGATGTATAACATCTGATCATGATCAAAACTACATGTGTTTTAGATTTCAGATGGGATCATGGTCAATGATACTAAATATAGATAAATGGTTGAATGGTTTCATCTCAATATTGTATTGTCTTGAAACTACGTACATATTAAAAATGCCTTATATCCAGATATAGCATCGATCATGGGATTGCAAAAACTCTGGGGTCAAGGTCAAAGTCACTGAAGTGTTAGTAGATATTCAAGTGTGTTTGCTGTCAATGACTTGAAAGAAAAATGAGCAATCGTAATGAAACTTGATACATAGATTCCTTATATCCAGGGAATGCATATGGGATTGGTGTGTTCAAGGTCAAGGTCACTCTTATTAAATTTATTAATAGGATTTCGGCTTAGTACCTTGAGAGCAAATTGAGCTATTGTGATTCAAACATATGTACATTGTACTGCAACTTCATTTTTGTTCGCACATGCATATTCAATTACTAGATAGCTTAATAAACATATCTACTAAACAAACAGTTTTGTTTGTAAAAAAAGCTCCGAAACTGTGACAAGAGCAAGAAAAGTCAAGCGCTGTCCTTAAGCTATTGTTCACTAATCTCATTTCTAAGTCTTTGTCTTTTTTATACACTAACAGCTGGCCAGAAGCCCTTACTGTTTCTCCAATGATGTACCCGAAAAATGTACAGCTAGATGTATGTAAAAAATTGGTGTTCAAATGTAGATACATTTATGTTTGGCATTGTTCACACAGACGCTAAGGCAGAGCTCCAGTCTTCAAGCTGGTAAGAAGAGGAAGATTCCTGAACATGCCCTAAGGAACCCAAAGTACAGAAAGAAGGAACCAAAAGAAAATGCTTCAGAAAAGAAAGTAGAAGCAGAAAAGTATAGTACTGCAACTTTGTTATCTCCATTTGATATAAACCTTTTTTTATATATATTATTTGAATATTCTAATGAATGATCACCAATTGAATATTTTAACATTCATTTGAATACTTGAATATTCTTTTAACATTTGAAAGGTTCTAATAATTGATTTAATAAATAGGCTTATATTTAAATACCAATTCTTGTATTCAGTGCCATCCTCTTAAAATGTACATACATATTATATGTAGATATGTTAGTTTTTTAATTATCTCCCATTATATAATTCCAAAGTCAATTTTTGTTCGGAGCATAACTCTAAATCTACTTAAGGGATTTACTTGAAACTTGAAATATAAACAGATGGCAAGTAGGAGAAGTGCAGTGACTAAGAACCATAACTTTATCTACCTTAGTTTTTGAATTATCTCCCTTTATTTAATTTCAAAGTAAATATTTGTCCGGAGCATAACTCTAAATCTACTGAAGGGATTTACTTGAAACTTGAAATAGATGGCAACTTAGAGAAGTGCAGTGAACATGAACCATAATCTCCGTCCGTCTGTCCGTCTGTTCCTTATCTAATTTTATCTTATTTTACAATAATATTTTAATTTGAACACTGAAGTATTCATTGTAAAATAAATAAATGAGTAACTGTTTATAGTCTTCTATTTTAATAACCTCCCGTTCTTTCATTTCCATTTGTTTTATTATCTACAGCATAACTCCAACACTATATAACTAATTGATCCTTGAAATATAAATAGATGACACAGGTGCCATGTTTTACAAATATTATTCTACCCTCAAGAACAAATGTTCTCATACAAGCAAACACATTTCGGCGGGGATTTGGCACTACTGTGACAAGCTCTTGTTATAGACTATCAAAACCATGATTTAGTCAAAATCGCTAAGTCAGAGTGGCTGACATTGTTGTTGGTGACCTGCTTGCAGGGAACCAGAGATCTGGTTTGATGATGTTGATGAGATCCTTCTGGACCGGAAACCAGCAGTATCGGTTCCCCTACCAGCAATTACAGCTCCTGTACAGGATGGGAACCAACCCCTGTCTAAAGAACCAGTGCCAAAGAACCCTCTTGTGAAAGCAGAAGCGTACAAAGGGTAACTCTCTACATTTACCACTAGTAAACCGTAGTGTATATTTATCACATGTGTGTTTGGGAAATAGTCAAAACTGTAACCCTGAGGTAGAGTGTTACCCTGAGGTAGAGTGTAACCCTGAGGTAGATTGTAACCATGAGGTAGAGACATTCTTATTCAGAATGTCATTCCAAATGCCAACACAAAATGAGAGACTTCCTTTGCAGGATTTTTTTTTAATGGATGCATAGTGTTTTCCCTGATTAGCCTGAGCTGACTTCACAGGCTTACCTAAGACTAAGAAATAGTCTATCCAGGACGAACCAATCATATTTTTCTCTCTCAAACACAGATTCTTGTTTGTCTAAGATTTTATTACCATCTATATCTGCTACTTATTTGTAAGATTATGAGATGGCCCATCAGACATATACTCAGTAAGGATTTAGAAAAATAGAGCAATGTACCCTGTGTCTTCTTTCTGTTTATTTTGAAAGTAATGATATGAGCTTGTTTTGGGAAAACTGGGCTTAATGCATGTGCGTAAAGTGTCATCCCAGATTAGCCTGTGCAGTCTGCACAGGCTTATCAGGGATGACACTTTTGGCTTTACTGGATTTTTTCTTGAAACAAACAAATCCAGAAAGTGAAAAGTGTCGTCCCTGATTAGCCTGCACGTACTAATCTGGGACAACACTTTACGCACATGCATTTCGCCCAGTTACCTCTGAACATGGCTCATATGATTTGCCCCTGCACAGGTTGACCAAGGCGGTGGGCATGGACTGTGAGATGGTGGGGGTGGGGGACGGCACTGACAGCATGCTAGCCCGGGTCTCCATCGTGAACCAGTACGGGGAACCAGTCTACGACACTTTCGTCAAGCCCAAGGAGAAAGTTGTGGATTACCGGACACATGTTAGTGGCGTCAGGCCACACGATCTGAAAAATGGTACATGAATGAATATTTGTGACAAGGCCTAAAATAAAATTGTATTTATTTAGTATAAACATATTTGTTTAAGCTTGTTTGCATTGAAAGCCTGAGGCTTATTGAAATGCTCTTGAGTGCGTTTCCTGGGTAGAAACAGTGCTCGGTGTCTTTGGAGAAGATCTAAGATCTAAAGAGATTTTGTTTTCTCCTGCTACAGGATAAAACATAGGTGTGTGTTAAAATAAGCATACAAATCAGTAAATTTGTTATAAGTCTAAAATTTTGTAATACTGGTATGTACTTATTTTCCTTCGAAAAGATGCTTCTTGCTGTTTGTGCTTTCAAGCAATTGTAGTTTTGATGTTGTACCTTGTCAAATTAGAAAGGGCAGTGGCATGGGAAACACAACATGATTGTATTGGTGGTCCTTTTATCAGTGAAATATTTTGTGCTTTAATGAGTTTTGCTATTAGTATTCAGACTTTTAAAAAGAGCAGCAAAGAAGACTTTTCTAGAGAGATATTTTGACAACCAGTGTTAGTGGATTTCTTGCTGTGAAAATGTTTGACTCGAGGATTTCTTCATAAATAATTACTGTTTAAATTTAAACGCGTATTTTTATATATTTTGCATATGCCAATTTTGTTATGTTAGTTTGTTTTGTTAAAATTATGAGCCTTTTTTTCTATAAGCTAGTTTGTTAAAAATTGTTTGAGAGATTTCTGTCAACATTTAAACTAGAATCTGGCAACGAATTTTTTGACAATTGCTGGAATATAATGTTAATCAGCTCCTGTACTTTGTATCAATGTGTGCGTGGTTTCAGGTGAGCCATTTGAAGACGTACAGAAAGATGTGGCAGAAATACTGAAAGGCAGACTGCTTGTAGGACATGCGATCATGAATGACTTACGGGTTAGTACAAAGAAACAAATGTAGTTAAGCAAACATACTTTTTATATTTATAAGCACATCTGTTTTTTGAAAAAAAAAATATGAGCTATTGTCATCACCTTGGCGTTGGCGTCGGCGTTGGCGTCGGTGTCCGGTTAAGTTTTGCGTTTAGGTACACTTTTCTCATAAAGTATCAATGCTATTGCATTCAAACTTGGTACACTTACTAACTATCATGAGGGGACTGGGCGGGCAAAGTTAGATAATTCTGGCTTGCATTTTGACAGAATTATGTGCCCTTTTTATACTTAGAAAATTGAAGATTTTGGTTAAGTTTTGTGTTTAGGTTTTGATAAATGCTCATAACTTCTATGTCCCTTGAGATATAACCTTCATATTTGGTATGCATGTGTATATGGACAAGGCCTTTCCCTACGCACACAAATTTTGACCGTCTGTCCGCCTGTGTGTCTGTCCGAAAACTTTAACGTTGGTCATAACTTTTGCAATATTGAAGATAGCAACTTGATATTTGGCATGCATGTGTATCTCATGAAGCTGCACATTTTGAGTGGTGAAAGGTCAAGGTCATCCTTCAAGGTAAAAAAAATAATGCATGTGTATCTCATGGAGCTGCACATTTTGAGTGGTGAAAGGTCAAGGTCATCCTTCAAGGTCAAAGTTTTTTTTTTTTTCAAAGCGGCGCAGTAGGGGGCATTGTGTTTCTGACAAACACATCTCTTGTTTTTCTTTCTTTTCTTTTTGGAAAGTTTATAAATGACCACACACCCACACTATACACACCTCTCCACCCCCACCCCTCCCCCATTTTTGATTGAAGTATTGTGATAGGTCCTTTCACCTCTAAAAAGCAAAAATAGATGAGCGGTCTGCACCCGCTAGGCGGTGCTCTTGTTTTATACTTTAGTTTTTGTATACATGTACATCCTTTTTTCAAACTCAAGAGTTTTCTTCTTTCTAATATAACATGACCAATAAAATATTCATTGCTTCATTTTCCTGACTGAAACACTATTTATTTCCCTTTTGTATCACTCCCTGTAATGGTTTAAGTATATCCGAGTTTTATTATGTCCTGAAATGGTCTTGTGACAGTCCATATCATCTTAGTTGAAACGCTCTCTTGGAAAACCGGGCTTAAATCATGTGCATAAAGTGTTGTTGCAGATTAGCCTGTGCAGTCTGCACAGGCTAATCAGGTACAAAACTTTCCACTTTTATGAAATTTTTCATTTTAAGAAAGTTTCTTCTAAACTAACCTTCAGTGTAGGTGGAAACCGTTGTCCCTGATAAGTCTTTGCAGACAGTTGACTGCACAGGCTAATCTAGGAAGACACTTTATGCACATGCATTATGCCCAGTTTTCCCAGAACGAGGCACATTTTTTGTCAGGTTCTTTATCTGAGTCATCCGAAGAAGAAGATTCGAGACACGTCACGCTTCAAGAAGTTCCGACAATTGACTGGCGGAAAAACTCCATCGCTGAAGAAACTCTCTGAAAAAGTATTGGCTGTGAAAGTCCAGGAAGGGGAACATAACTCTGTAAGATTTATTTTTTGTTCTTTCACATAATTGACAGAAAGAAAACAGAAAAAATAAAGGTTTTGTATAATCAATTTTGATCCATTTGTTTCTGCTCTCTAAATCAAGCAGTTCTTATTCAGGTTTACCCAGGCAGCAAATATAAGTTTACATAATATCACGGTCAACTTCAGTAAATAACAAAATGTCCACCGCAATTATGACTCTTCTTTTAGATTGGTCTGTTTCCACTCTCTTAAGTCCAATAGTTTTTGTCAGATCCCTGCCTAACTCAGGCTAATCAGGGACCAAACTTTCTGTTTTTATTGTATTTTTTGTTGAAAGGAAGTCTCTTCTTAGCAAAATCTAGTACAAAAATGCATTAAGCCCAGTTTTCCCTGTGGCTTATTTGTTTTATTTGTTTTTCAATGGTACTCTCCAGATCCAGGATGCGCAGGCTGCCATGCGGCTGTACACAATGTACAGGAAGGAGTGGGAGTCGGAGGTGAAGGGCAAGAGAAGAATACGGGGAAAACCCACAAAACATGCGACATGAACATTCCTGAAGATATATTTGGCCACAAAATAAACATTTATTAAGCCTGTTAAATATGATTGTTGTATTCAATTGATCAGAGCCATAATGGTTAAAGTTTTAAATACAATAATATGTATTTATGGATGTTTATAGTCTGTATAGTGTTGCACCATCGAAGATGAAGGTGTATATTGGTGGGCTTATGTCCTTTAGTCTGATGGTTTATCGACCTGTTTATTTCTGATCTCTAAGTTCTTCAGTTTTCATTCAATCTTTAACAAAAGTAGGTTATGTTTGTGACTATTGCATCTCAATCAAGATCTACAATCGGCCATATTAGAATTTATTCTGTTATGGCCCTTGAATAATAATTTAAAAAAAAAAGGCATTTTCAGAAGTTTTCAAGGCCGTGTTCGATAATCAGCCATATCCACTTGGCAATTGCTGAGTAATAAGTCCTTGAAAAACAGATGATAGGCACTTTATGCAGTCGTCACTCTGAACACATTTTATCCGATCTTAAAAACTTGCTGAAAATGTTTGTTGTCATTTATTTTGTAGCCAAGTTTATGGTCTACCAAATCCTCCCAGGAACTGCAAAGTTTTGGCCCTTAGTAAACCTGAAATTGGCCCTTTTTATCAGGTTACACTCTTAAATAAAGACCCAACATTAAATTTTCACAGAACAATGTGTTTTTTTTTGAAGATGTTTTTTAACTTGGAGGTTGCATAACTCTTTTATGTGACACCCCTTGCTTTAATTTGCTTGGATCAGAAAGATTGTTGGAAATACAAAGATGTTGATTGTTAAACTATGTTTTATAGCAAAATATCGCAAGTGGATAGACTGGCCAATGTTTTGACTTCTGATGTAAATCTACTATATATGTACACAAATAAAAATGGTGATGAATGCTTCTCAGTTTTGTTAATTATTATTAGCTAACATGAGCACAACATGTTCATGGTGAACTTTTGTGATCACCTTTTGTCGGTCCTTTGTCATGTCGTGTACATTTGCCTTGTGAACACTCTAAAAGCCTCATTAATTGCTAACCTTCATTAAACTTAGTCAAATGATTTGTCCCAATGATATGGATGAGTTTTAAACTGTGTCAAGTAGGGTAAAAAAAAGGTTACTAGGTCAAATAGAATAAAATAGCTTGTGAACACTTAAGATTCCACATTTTTTGCCCAGTCTTCATGAAACATGTTCAGAACATTTGTCTGAATGATACAATGGGTGAATTTGACACTAGTTCAAGTGGGTCTAAAACTAGGTCACTAGGTCAAATCAAATAAATAGCTTGTGGAGACTCCAGTTGCCTCATTTATTGCCCAATAATCATGAAACATTTGTACACATGAAGTCTTGGTTGAGTTAGAAACTTGGCCACATGGAAAAAAAGTATGTCCCTTGTATCAAATTATCAAGTTTGTTAACATTTGTTGCCCAAGCTTCTTGAAAGTTGGTCAGAACATTTTTCATATGCTATCTTGGCCGAGTGTTAAACTGGTTTACTTAAGTAAAAAAAATTTAGGTCAAATTAAAGAGAAAGCTTGTGAATACTCTTTAAGTCACATTTGTTTGCTCAATCGTCATAAAACTTGTTAATTGAAAAACATGGCCTTCATAACACGGTTCAGTTTTCCATATGTGACTGTAGTAAAATGCATTTTCCCCCTATTCGCGAAACTTATTCAAAACATGAACATATATATCTGGACTGAGTTAAAAAGTGATTGTGGTTGGTTCAAAAACATGTCTGTCAAGTGTTGGATGAGTGTTGGGTGAGTGTTCCTTGTAAGTCTATTATGAAACCTTGTGAACAGTGAACACTTCCTGATCAGGACAGTTTTTGAGTTATGTTCCTTGGGCATCAGGAGAGCACCTTATGGCCTTTGTCTGCATATTTGCCATTTTAAATGTGTGTAACACATATCTGTACCTAAGCATTAATGTACACAACTGAAATTCAACCAAATTTGATTATGCTTCATGAGTAGAGGTCAGTGCAGCCTACACAACCATTGTTAAACAGTGTGTTGTGTGTAAGACTCTTGATCAAGGTCACACACAGAGGTCAAAGCGCAAAGTTCCTGAACACTTAACTCAAAGGTTAGGTCCCCCTCCTTCCCCCCTAGGTTGGTTGTCACACAAAATTTGAAAATCTGTTGAATTTTTATTTGCCAAAAGTAAATAGCAAGTGAAAAGGTTATGGGCTAAAATCTTGATAACAAGTGTTTTCCCGATGAATTCTCAAGATTTGATATGCCCCCCTTCGAAGAAGAGGGGGTATATTGTTTTGCAAATGTCGGTAAGTTGGTCCGTCCGTCCACCAGATGGTTTCCGTGAATAACTCAAGAACGCTTAGGCCTAGGATCATGAAACTTCATAGGTACATTGATCATGGTGGGCAGATGACCCCTACTGATGTTCAGGTCACTAGGTCAAAGGTCAAGGACACAGTGACTAGAAATAGTAAAATGGTTTCCGGATGATAACTCAAGAAAGCTTATGCCTAGGATCATCAAACTTCATAGGTACATTGATCATGACTGGCAGGTGACCCCCTATTAATTCTCAGGTCACTAGGTCAAAGGTCAAGGTCAAAGTGACTCGAAATAGTAAAATGGTTTCCGGATGATAACTCAAGAATGCTTACGCCTAACACCATGAAACTTCATAGGTACATTGATCATGACTCGAAGATGACCCCTATGGATTTTCAGGTCACTAGGTCAAAGGTCACGGTGACTCCACAATGGTAAAATGGTTTGCGGATGATAACTCAAGATGGCTTACACGTAGGATCATGAAACTCCATAGGTACATTGATCATGACAAGCTGCTGACCCCTATTGATTTTCAGGGTACTAGGTCAAAGGTCAAGGTCACAGTGACTCGAACCTGAAAAATGGTTTCCGGATGATAACTCAAGAACGCGTACGCCTAAGATCATGAAACTTAATATGTACAATGATCATGATTCGCAGATGACCCCTATTGATTTTCAGGTCAAAGGTCAAGGTCACAGTGACTAGAAATAGTAAAATGATTTCCGAATGATAACTCAAGAAAGCTTACGTTTAGGATCATCAAACTTCATAGGTACATTGATCATGACTTGCAGATGACCCCTATTGATTTTCAGGTCAGTAGATCAAAGGTCACGGTGACTCGACACAGTAAAAAGTTTCCTGATGATAACTCAAGAAAGCTTACGCCTAGGATCATGAAACTTCATAGGTACATTGATCATGACTCGCAGATGACCCCTATTGATTTCAGGTCACTAGGTCAAAAGGTCAAGGTCACAATGACTTGACACAGTAAAATGGTTTCCGGATGAAAATTCAAGAATGCTTACGCCTAGGACCATGAAACTTCATAGGTACACTGATAACGACTGGAAGATGACCCCTATTGATTTTCAGGTCACTAGGTCAAAGGTTAAAGTCAAAGTGACTCAAAACAGTTAAATGGTTTCCTGATGATAACTCAGGAATACTTAGGCCTTTGATCATGACACTTCATTGATCATGACTGGCAGATGACCCCTATTGATTTTCAAGTCACTAGGTCAAAGGTCAAGTTTACAGTGACAAAAAACGTATTCACACAATGGCTGCCACTACAACTTACAGCCCATATGTGGGACATACATGTTTTACAAACAGCCCTTGTTAAATTATTACATTGTGTCGAAAGAATTGTTCAACTTTCCACCCTGCCCATTTGTTAATGCATGAATCAGAAATATGGGTAACATAGAAAATATACAGAGAAAGAACAAACAATCAAAATGTTGTAATACAGTTCTAAAAGCTTATACTGACTTCAGGTTATTACGTGAGATAAGAAATACAGAGAACTCAAAAATGTTATCTTTCATATGCTAATGCTAAACATGACATCGAAAAGATCGAATAACAGAGAAACACGACGTCGCTTTCATAAAAAACTGCTAGATTTCTTCAAAACTCAATATTCAAAAATCCAAAACGCATATCATTAAGGACCCAATTTTCGAAAAAAAAACGGCTGAACTTAATAAACTATCCATGGTGAGAAAGATAAGAAATGTCGAATTTGGACATGAGGTAAAGTTTGATATTAGATCACCTCAATGAGTACTGACCCACAAGTCAGTAAGATAGCGTTTACAAAGTTGAGTATTTGGAAAGCGTCCAAATGCAAATATGTTTGTGGCTACTTTAATAGGTAAAATTTGTTTGTGTTTTCCTTTTCTTTTTGTGTTTATTTTTTTTTATACAGAAATTGGAATTTTTTACATCATATTTTGCAGTTTTAATTGAAGAAGTATGTCAATTTTTATTTTTTAAGGCCTGTCAACATGTTTAGTATTACTGTTGTCCTGTGCTGGGCGTATAGAGGCAAATACATGTGTTTGCACACCCAGCAATGAAGCAACACCAGTGTACGTTAAATCAGATTCGTTGTCCGAAATTGTTGGTAATATCAGTGCTAACACGTGTTTGCATGGTGACTTGGTGAAGGGAAAGGAATGGCTGTTGCTGTCAGGCAGTTCGGTAAGAATGTTATGATAAGCTTATTAACACAACGTTTACTTGTAACAAGTATAAGCTGGTAGGAAGATGATAATTTGATGTTGTTGCATTTAATGATAATTATGGACCAGCTTTGTACTTATTGTGTAGAGATGCCTCTCTTGTTACAATAATGACTAGATTTGGAAATGCAATACAAACTCATTATTTTATATAAAGGTGTCTTACATGTTGTAAGTATTTAATTAATTAAACTACGTTGATCAAGCTGTTGAAAGTCATTCGATGGCATGTTAATGTTTCGTTATTTTCATTTTAAACAGATTTTTCCCTTTATAATTACAGGACTATTTTATCCTAATAAAGAAACTGATAGCATGTCCAAATGACCGAGTAGAAAAAAGTAAGTTCACTATAGTATTCTTTACAATTTTGAAATCCTATTTACGCTTCTTCATATATTAACGTTCAGATTTAAGGACAATTTTTCAAAAAGGATTATATCAACAAAAAGACTAGGTAAAGTATCACGAAACAACAACGCAACTGGTCATTACTAAGCTCCTTATGCAGCTGTTTGCAAGAATGAAATAATTATAAAGCGAATACACGTCATATAATTGCGATGATTTGTTACTGTACTTATGGTAATCTGTGCGTCTTATATATATTTATTATCAGCAAAGATAACGTGGATGCCAAAGAAAACCGAAGCAAACCACCCCATTGAGCATAAGCGTTTTCTGCTGGGTAACGTAATATTACGGTTCTCATACGCGCAATACGTATGTAATTAATAATAACATGACGGTTTTAACATTAGAAATATTACCAAATGAACGTTTTCAAAGTTTTCGTACACGTGAAAGCAATGCACATAATACACTATAATTCAATTATAATTGCATAGCTTAGCGTATAATTTGTTTTATTTCAGACAGCCTTAATCATGCAAAGTGTGACTTCGAGGTCAACTCGTTGTGCTCGTGGCGTAACGTGCACGGTCACGATGTCTTTGACTGGGTTTTGTATCGATCATCAACACCCACGGACGACACGGGTCCGGACTTCTATCATACAACACGCAATGCCTCTGGTCGTGTTTTACTTAATTTTATTATTTCCACGAAGTTTAATGCATAATATATGTAACTCTTTAATGAAGTGGGCCTAGACAAATATTCAATTGTCTAGATGAATGAGTAACAGTGCTGTGTTAGAGTTACGAGTGTTTCATTTCTACATTAACAACATATTGTAGCGGTATGTTTAGTTTACCTGATCATGGAGTGTTTCAGGTGAGCTGTTGTGGTAAGTCTTTGTCCGTCCGGCTGTGCGGAGGCAACACTTAGCTTGTTTGAACTCAAGAGGCAACATTTGTCATCCATTCCAGATGAAACTTGGTTAGACGGTTCATCTAGGCCATGTTCGATTCTTGGTTACGTATGTCGAAAGACAATGTTACCAGATACAATCGTGTTACGTTCTAGAAGTCACATGTATGACTCAGTCTTATTTGAACTTATTCAAAGTTCTCTTAATTTTAATCTGGGAAACAAGCGTTGAAACATTCAGTCACAATGTCAAGACTGAGGTAAACCGTTTTACCACTGTAGAAGCCACATGTATGCCATACGCTTTATGAATCTTTATATGCTTAACTATATTGTAATTGTTGATACTTAGGACGCTGTATGAAACCATTTATCCTGACGATAAATATTGTACGTGTATGCTATTAAATGTCAATTTATAACGCATTCATTATATCTAGATTATGAATTATACCATTCAATTAATTAAACTTCATATTTGTAATTAACATTCGCAACTTCCTGGGTAGGTATTCAGAAATATTATTTTGATGAGCACTTTGAATAAGTATGTATAGAGGGATGGCCGAATAAGTTTCAGTGTATGGTATAAAAATGTTTTATTTCTTTAATTGACATATATTAAACCATGAAAAAAAGATGAAGCATTCTTTGTAAATTTTGTAATTATAACCATCTCCAAATGAACCCATTTTGCTTAAGATGCCCGTTTCTAAAATATCTGGTAACTGAAGACACGTCATATGAATTAAAACACATGTAATGACGATGGCTTGGTAATGTTTTAATGTCAATAAACAATGAATGAATGAATAATGCAATTCAATTCATTAACGTTCGTATGCCATATTGACTTTCAGGATCGTACATATTCACAGAGTCAAGTGCTCCGCGAAATTTGTTCGATACAGCTTGGATTGAAAGTCCAACGATTGAGGTGACACCGGACCCCGTACATTGCTTCCGGTTCTGGTACCACATGTATGGATCTTCGATAGGTCTACTTAACGTCTACCAAGTAACCAACGGGGGTTTACCTGGCAACCTGGTCTGGTCTCTTACTGGTGACCAAGGTAACTCGTGGACAGAAGGACAAGTGCCACTTAATTCGAGTCAAAGTTATTCGGTAAGTTGCTGTAGATGACGTCAATGTGTTGAGTGCATGTATTTATATTTATCATACCGCTACATTGATATCTGCCTGATATAACGCTACATGATGTATTATTGTATATCATGTTCAACAGGAAGTTCTTATATCAGTCGATGTGTCATAATACCAAACAGCAAAAAACGTATTTTCTAAATATTAAAAATGAATGTAAATGCTGATGACGTCATGTTCAACCGGAAATTGCTATGTCAGTCGATGTTTGGATGCAACTCATTTTACTCTGAATGAATTATCAAGTCATCATTTGTAGTAAAATATAATCAGACTCTACAAAATAAACAATTTGCTAGCAAGATGTAATATATTTAGGACACAACAAGCAAAAAAACAGCGAAACACATATTTCACAAATATTAAGCGCACGTGCTCGAGACGTGATTATTACCAAGTTAAACGGCAAAGATCATATTCATTCCAGCTAAGTCGTGGCGATTTTATTGTTCATTATTTCTTTTTAAATGGGAACTTACAAGTATGATAAACAGACAATCAGGTTACCTCCTGATATTTTTGCAATAGACCAGGATCGGCACGAATAAAATAACGACTCGCCTTGCCTATTATATAGTATAAAAAGATCAGACAGTAACCTGTTATTCTCAATATATCGTTTTGTCAATTCTGCTAAGTGGGGTAGTAGGTAATAGATATCAAGGTGACATCGCTGTAGATTACGTCAATGTGTCGAGTGCATGTATTTTTATATATATATGTTTGTCAATTCTGCTAAGTGGGGTAGTAGGCAATGGATATCAAGGTGACATCGTTGTAGATGACTTGAATGTGTCGAGAGCATGTATTTATATATATCGTTGCTAGATTCTGCTAAGTGGGGTAGTAGGCAATGGATATCAAGGTGGCATCGCTGTAGATGACGTCAATGTGTCGAGAGCATGTATTTATATATATCGTTATATAGATTCTGCTTAGTGGGGTAGAAGGCAATGGATTTCAAGGTGACATCGCTGTAGATGACGTCAATGTGTTGAGTGCATTATAAATATATCGTTTTGTAGATTCTGCTAGTTTGGGTAGCGGGCAAATTGATATCAAGGTGACATTGCTGTAGATGACGTCAATGTGTCGAGTGCATGTATGTATATATACATCGTTTCCTAGATTCTGCTAAGAGGGATAGTAGGTAATGGATATCAATGTGACACTGCTGTAGATGACGTCAATGTGTCGAGTGCATGTATTTATATATATCGTTTCGTAGATTCTGCTAAGTGGGGTAGTAGGTTATGGTTATCAAGGTGAAATCGCTGTAGATGACGTCAATTTGTCGAGTGCAAGTATTTATATATATCGTTATGTAGATCCTGATAAGTGGGGTAGAAGGTTATGGTTATCAAGGTGACATTGCTGTAGATGACGTCAATGTGTCGAGTGCATGTATTTATATATATCGTTGCTAGATTCTGCTAAGTGGGGTAGAAGGTTATGGATATCAAGGTGAGATCGCTGTAGATGACGTCAATGTGTCGAGTGCATGTATTTATATATATATATCTTTATGTAGATTCTGCTAAGTGGGGTGGAAGGTTATGGATATCAAGGTGAGATCGCTGTAGATGACGTCAATGTGTCGAGTGCATGAATTTATATATCGTTTTGTAGATTCTGCTAATTTGGGTAGCGGGCAATTGATATCAAGGTGACATCGCTGTAGATGACGTCAATGTGTCTAGCGCATGTATTTATATATACATCGTTTCGTAGATTCTGCTAAGTGGGGTAGTAGGCAATGGATATCAAGGTGACACTGCTGTAGATGACGTCAATGTGTCGAGTGCATGTATTAATATTTATCGTTTTGTAGATTCTGCTAAGTGTGGTAGTAGTCAATGGATATCGAGGTGACATCGCTGTAGATGACGTCAATGTGTCGAGTGCAAGTATTTATATATATCGTTTTGTAGATTCTGCTAAGTGTGGTAGTAGTCAATGGATATTGAGGTGACATCGCTGTAGATGACGTCAATTTGTTGAGTGCATGTATTTATATATATCGTTATGTAGATTCTGCTAAGTGGGGTAGAAGGTTATGGATATCAAGGTGAGATCGCTGTAGATGACGTCAATGTGTCGAGTGCACGGATTTATATATCGTTTTGCAGATTCTGCGAATTTGGGTAGCGGGCAATTGATATCAAGGTGACATCGCTGTAGTTGACGTCAATGTGTCTAGCGCATGTATTTATTTATACATCGTTTCATAGATTCTGCTAAGAGGGGTAGTAGGCAATGGATATCAAGGTGCCACTGCTGTAGATGACGTCGATGTGTCGAGTGCATGTATTGATATTTATCGTTTTGTAGATTCTGCTAAGTGGGGTAGTAGGCAATAGATATCGAGGTGACATTGCTGTAGATGACGTCATTGTGTCGATTGCATATATACATATATATCGTTTTGTAGATTCTGCTAAGTGGGGTAGTAGTCAATGGATATAAAGGTGATATTGTTGTAGATGACGTCAATGTGTCGAGTGCATGTATTTATATATATCGTTTTGTAAATTCTGCTAAGTGGGATAATAGGCAATGGATATAAAGGTGAGATTGCTGTAGATGACGTCAATGTGTCGAGTGCATGTATTGATATTTATCGTTTTGTAGATTCTGCTAAGTGGGATAGTAGGCAATGGATATCAAGGTGACATCGCTGTAGATGACGTCAATGTGTCGAGTGCATGTATTGATATTTATCGTTTTGTAGATTCTGCTAAGAGGGATAGTAGGCAATGGATATCAAGGTGACATTGCTGTAGATGACTTCAATGTGTCGATAGCATGTATTTATATATATAGTCTTTTTTAGATTCTGCTAAGTGGGATAGTAGGCAATGGATATCAAGGTTAGATCGCTGTAGATGACGTCAATGTGTCGAGTGCATGTATTGATATTTATCGTTTTGTAGATTCTGCTAAGTGGGATAGTAGGCAATGGATATCAAGGTGACATCGCTGTAGATGACGTCAATGTGTCGAGTGCATGTATTGATATTTATCGTTTTGTAGATTCTGCTAAGTGGGATAGTAGGCAATGGATATCAAGGTGACATCGCTGTAGATGACGTCAATGTGTCGAGTGCATGTATTGATATTTATCGTTTTGTAGATTCTGCTAAGTGGGATAGTAGGCAATGGATATCAAGGTGACATCGCTGTAGATGACGTCAATGTGTCGAGTGCATGTATTGATATTTATCGTTTTGTAGATTCTGCTAAGTGGGATAGTAGGCAATGGATATCAAGGTGACATCGCTGTAGATGACGTCAATGTGTCGAGTGCATGTATTGATATTTATCGTTTTGTAGATTCTGCTAAGTGGGATAGTAGGCAATGTATATCAAGGTGACATCGCTGTAGATGACGTCAATGTGTCGAGTGCATGCATTTATATATATCGTTTTGTAGATTCTGCTAAGTGGGATAGTAGGCAATGAATATCAAGTTGACATCGCTGTAGATGACGTCAATGTGTCAAGTGCATGCATTAATACATATATCGTTTTGTAGATTCTGCTAAGTGGGGTAGTTGTCAATGGATATCAAGGTGACATCGCTGTAGATGACGTCAATGTTTCGAGTGCATGTATTTATATATATCGTTGCTAGATTCTGCTAAGTGGGGTAGAAGTCAATGGATATCAAGGTGAAATCGCTGTAGATGACTTCAATGTGTCGAGAGCATGTATTTATATATATATATATATATCTTTTTGTGGATTCTGCTAAGTGGGATAGTAGGCAATGGATATCAAGGTTACATCGCTGTAGATGACGTCAATGTGTCGAGTGCATGCATTTATATATATCGTTTTGTAGATTCTGCTAAGTGGGATAGTAGGCAATGTATATCAAGGTGACATCGCTGTAGATGACGTCAATGTGTCGAGTGCATGCATTTATTCATATATCGTTTTGTAGATTCTGCTAAGTGAGGTAGTAGTCAATGGATATCAAGGTGACATCGCTATAGATGACGTCAATGTTTCGAGTGCATGTATTTATATATATCGTTGCTAGATTCTGCTGAGTAGGGTAGAAGTCAATGGATATTGAGGTGACATCGCTGTAGATGACGTCAATGTGTCGAGTGCATGTATTTATATATATCGTTATGTAGATTCTGCTAAGTGGGGTAGAAGGTTATGGATATCAAGGTTAGATCGCTGTAGATGACGTCAATGTGTCGAGTGCATGGATTTATATATCGTTTTGTAGATTCTGCGAATTTGGGTAGCGGGCAATTGATATCAAGGTGACATCGCTGTAGTTGACGTCAATGTGTCTAGCGCATGTATTTATATATACATCGTTTCGTAGATTCTGCTAAGTGGGGTAGTAGGCAATGGATATCAAGGTGCCACTGCTGTAGATGACGTCGATGTGTCGAGTGCATGTATTAATATATATCGTTTTGTAGAATCTGCTAAGTAGGGGAGTAGGCAATGGATATCAAGGTGAGATCGCTGTAGATGACGTCAATGTGTCGAGTGCATGTATTGATATTTATCGTTTTGTAGATTTTGCTAAGTGGGGTAGTAGGCAATGGATATCAAGGTGACATCGCTGTAGATGACGTCAATGTGAGGGTTGGTTATTGCGACGTCAAACCACCCAGTGCCTCAAGGACTGACGTCACAAACACAACGTCCACTACAGGTTCATACTTTTTATGTAAATGGCTATGCATATATTTGCATAAATATCAGGTAACGACAGTTTAAAATAAATAAAAAGACATCTTAGAAACAAGAATTATTTTAATATATTTAGCATGGAAATATTGTATGCATGTGTTTTTGTGTTTAATTTAAAAATTCATATAATATAGTTGATACCTTTTTTAAAAGAGTATATAGCACATTTGGTTCGTTACTAAATATATTTGAGCAAAATGAAAATAAATTTTGACTTACGTGAGAAGCATTTCATTTCTTGTACATGTGTCAACTGATTAATTGACATGCATTGCTGACCCGCGTTTGCATCTTGAGGTTCAAATCTGACAATATGTGTTGAACTGATCATCGCCTTAAACACACTTGTGGCTATTACCGTGCGTCTGATACTACCTTATGCTCGAATGCATTTACAATCATAAGCTTTTCGAGACATCCTCGAATCCGTTTCTTGGAAATAATCCGTTCTTCATGTCATGAGAGGGAGAGAGATAGTCTTGATAATGCACCATGCGTTGGATTGATCCCTGGACCTCCAATAGCAGTTTACAAAATAGTGTTGCAAAGGCTATTTTTGTGGACCTATGTTAAATATAAATAAATTCATATAACTAGTAGTCTTTCCCTTATTCGGTTTTAATTAGAGCCGCTATAAAAATGTATGTTGTGCTAGTTTTATAAAAAAATTGCGATATTTATTTACTGTTCTTTTTAGTCAATGGTCATTGGAGTGCCTGGGGCTCCTGGGGGTCATGCTCTGTGACCTGTGACATAGGACAACTCGTCAGGAATAGAACTTGTGAGCACAATCCTGCGGCGCCGCAAGGTGCAAGATGTCAAGGAGCTGACAAGGAGACGCAATTCTGTACACCAGAATACTGCCCACGTGAGGAATGAACCTTTATTCTTCTAAGTGTTTAAGGCATATTTTGTGTTGGTTTTGTGTTATGTGTTTTTTTTTATTGTTATCTGCATTAAATAATCGCTTTGTAACGTTATTATAAGCAGATGTTATTTTTATTGTTTTGTGGAAATTTATGGCTTTTCTTTGGTGACATTAAACAAACATAAACCCATCTTAAAGCTAAGCGGAATCCTATTCCACTATTTTTCTTAAAGAATATGTTGTATGTTATTCATACTAAATATGCTCGATTAATGTCTGCATAAAGTCTCTTGATAGATTAAGTTGACTGATGTGTTGAAGGTGATGGAGTATGGACTTACTGGTCTGATTGGACCATATGTTCTACCACTTGTGGTAATGGTTTGATAACACGAGAAAGGAGATGTGTGTTTCCGGTTCCTAGGGCCCCAAGGGGCAAAGATTGCGAAGGACCAGTAAATGAAACACAGGCTTGCAACAATACTACAGATTGCACAGGTGAGCTTAAGTTTTTGGTTTCATATGAAGAATCGTATATTTTGGTACTTTATTTTGAAAGAAATATTGATGCATTGTGTCTAATGATTGACATATCACGGCGGACTAGATAACATGCTACTTGTTTATAAATATACAAAAAACTCAAATAAACTTGAGCTGAACCAGAAGGATCAAACACTTTTAATTATCATAAAATATCATCAATATCAAACCTTGAAGCTTAGATCAAGATACAGTTTTATTGATCACGGACTGCCATTATCAGAAGAACAGAACAATAGCTATTATTCTTTTATATGGGAAATAAGTTGATTATCTTACGTATATCATGTGGTTAATTATACTAGAAATTATGTAAAGAAAATCATATTTTACATTGATTAAATATGGCATTAAATGTAACAATCATACATGTCAAATATAATGATCAAGCCTGACGGTAAAACATGGTAGTTTTCGTTTCTGAGAGTATGGACTAATATGGTTAATCAGATGCGGTACCTTGCACTAAAGCCAACCATAAAAAAAATCCCGAAAGAAAATCTTATATGACGATGGCGAAATATGAAAAGATTGTTGGCTTCGTTGCCTAATTCTGTACATGCTTGACTACGGTGGTACATTTTTAACAGACCACGAAAGTCCATGGTTGACCGACTACGATTGTCCATGACTTACTACTATTGATGACCGTTGTTTTAGACATGGATGGTTGTTCTTGGGCATATATGCACAGCATTCCTTCGGGGTTTTCAGAGTACTGTTGGTTTTCTACACATTGTTTGTAATCTAAACGCCCAGTCCTTTCTCTCCATTTTGAACTTTACATGATTTTGCCTGGTCTTTATGTTACGAGATTTTATAACTGTCCAATTAGGACTTTTTAAACATTGTGTTATCGTACATCTTAATAATATTCTTTGTGTTGAAATTCAGCTTTAAAGAAAGGGAAATACCAATAGTATTGTGACCATATCGTATTTGTACCATACCATACTTTATAATATGTCGGTCGAGTCTTCTCCATCCTTGGGTAAGACGAGACCGGTTTCTAAGCACGAGTGATCATTTATATTTTTAGATTAAATTTATTTTGCTAATAACTTGTGTTGTTATCCACATGTTTTGAAGTTATATGTAGTTCATACTTCCCACAGCGTTCGGAGCGGGAGGACGTGTTTGTCAGACGTCTTTGTCTGTATGAATAAAAGTCTTTATTTTGTCTTTTTCGTCCAAAGGTATGTTCAAGTACTTGTCTACTTGCTCGGATGATTTGTCACAGTTTGCGCGTATTTGTTCGTATACGTTTATTTCTCTTATTCATCGACCCACATTGTATTGTTCGAACTTCGATATGCATGTGGTTGATATATTAACAGACACTCCATATGTCTGTCTCTCCTCTCTGCTATTTTGACATTTTATCAATATTCTTTGTGTACACTGTATCACATAATAAACTTACAGTTCTCAGCGATGGACGAACGAGAGTTGTACGAGTCAGTGAAGTAAAGTAGTCAGAACCACATTCTGGTAAGTGCTGTGTGATTCGTGCGCGTAATCATGTAATGTAATGTTGTTCATTGTAAATGTAAACTGTTTGATTTATTTATGCATATAGCAATTTTATGCTGCATGTTCTGTGTTGTGTATATTCAGAACATGCATTCTTACATGAAAATGAGTTTTTCATTTGCTGCTATGTTAATGTTTAAATTGCCACTTGCTTGAACTAGCATTCATTTTATATCTAGTCGTGTATTATTCATTCTTTTAAATACTGCATTGTTATTATTTTCAGATTGCATAATTACTTCGACACTTACTTCAGTACTTCAAGAAATCACCACTTCAGATATCGTGATCTTCCGATATAGTATGATGAAATGAATTAAAATAAAAAGTGTTTTAATCTTTAGTCTTAATCTTCCCCCTGAACTCTGTGTTACAGTATATTGTTCTGTTTTATTTCATATGAAGACAATTTATTTTGATACAAGATGAGATCTATTCCTTTTGTGTCCCAACCATACGACAATCGAGCATTTAAATCGTTTAATATGTGGCATAAAGTCTGAGTATGATATAAGTGTAAAACAGAATGTACAAAGTTTGATTAATGTGAATTTTCCCAAAAGTCCACATGCACATGTTATGCAAGAATGATCATAATACAAGCAAATAACTAATATAAAATCATTTGATTACTTTTTGTCATTACTCATCGATGCTTTTTTTTCAGCCTGATAAATAAATGTTTTTAAAGCCCTTTTTATAATGTATTGCCTTTCCAAGTGTCATTTTAAGCAGAGAACTGACATATCATGCTCATTTCTGTGTTGTTTTTAAGGTTTATGTATGTGTTCGGTCTAACAAAATAATACCATATGGAAAAAAGTTGAAATATATATTGATTATAGAAAAATAAATACATTTTTTTCTAGTTTGCACTCTTGATACATATTTTTACCATAAGCAATGTATAACCGTATTCTGGAGCATTTGCTAGTGAATACATTGACAAGTAAATTTAAGGTTGAAGCTCTCATTTATAAAGCTTTTCATCGAGGGCTCGAGACGTATGCATAGGTGTCAATATGAAAATATAAAATATTAATAGCTTGAGGATCAAACTAGATCATAATGTAAACCATTATAAAATAAAACATAAAGGACATAAATTATTTATCAAAATGACGCACATAAAGAACAAGAACACAAGAACCCTGGAGGACGTGTTTTGATGGGTTTTGAAACAAAAACGTTTTTGAGAATCTTTAGAATAATGGGGTTTGGGGAATATATCGCAAGTAATTTGATAAACATGGTTTGGAATTCAAAATAAAAGCATCATCATGTCTGAAATTTTGTTGAAAACAAGTTGTATGTTTTAGGCTTCATTTTTTTTTAAACTTACCCATTGTCACCTACTTTACAGAGAATACGGATTGTATTGGCCGCTGAATTGTTAAATGTTAAGTTCAGATTGAAAATGTCCATCGACACCAATAGCGACAATTGACTGTTATTATGACTGAGTGACAATATACTTATAGTAAGGACATGATATCTGTTTATTATGGGATAATTGAAGGGAATAAACTGTGACACTGGGGTGCTTCCATAAATCATTCATTCAAAGCACCACTAGATTGTAGCCCATGTTTTAAAAAAAATAATGTTATTTGCTTATATTTTAAGACACGATAAATTTTTATAGTGGACGGTCATTGGAGTGACTGGGGTTCTTGGAGTTCTTGTTCCAAGTCCTGTGATCTCGGAACCAAATTCAGGGATAGAGCTTGCATATACGACCCAGTGTCGCCTCATGGTGTGCAATGTCCAGGAGCCAATACAGAAAGAACGTTGTGTCGATCCACGGTTTGTGCAGGTATGACAATTCTATACGGATGTATATTTTCAGTTTAAACAATACACAAAAGTTAAAAGTTAATATATTCAATATTTATCAACAAATACAGAATTATGTCTTGTTTAAAAAAAAAAATACAAATAAGAGGCCGAAGTGTGTAATAAAGCAAGACATTTAAAGGTGAAATAAACACTTTCTGTATAACTTACATGTTATAGTACACATTTCATAATTTTCTTTCTTATATACATGCGTCAATTAAAAAATCAGTATAGTTTCAAGATCGTACATTAGCGGGCCAAACAATTATAGCACCAAAGACAAGAGGGCATTACTTTGTGCTGTGCCAGCTCAGGTTAAGTGGTGTTCTGGGTGATGTTCTTAATGTGAACAATATTGTACGAATCGAGATTGATGTAGCGAGATTAATGGATGTGTTTTCAATATCTCATAAAATTCGGTTTCATAAATAGAATCTTAAATACAGTCTACAAAAACTGGTTATCGCGGCCTCTGACATGGCATTTATACTCTCTCANCTTAGTTTTTTTTTATTTATGAAAGATAATGTAATAAATGAATAAATGACCACACCCCCACAATTTTGCTAAAATTGAGCGGTCTGCACCCGCTAGGCGGCGCTCTTGTCATATTTTGTTTTAACAGTGCTGACATCCATAACTGATATGATTATGCTCGGATTTTACTAATGCTATTCAAAGTTTAACATTAAAAAGTTAACTATAATTTACTATTTTACATAATAAAAAAAGTAATAACGCATTTGGTTTAATAGTGTGGCTTAATAGTGTCGCATTAAGCGTATTATCTACTTAATGCTTTAAGTCAATTGAAGTGAGCCACCTAAATAAGTGCTCCTACCAAACCCTTCACGTAATGTGACACGATTTTGTATAATTCCAGCTGACGGCGTTTGGTATCCTTGGGGCGAATGAAGCAAGTGTTCCACAACATGCGTTGGTGGAGTCATGAGTCGAACAAGACTGTGTCATTTTTCTGACATTTGGCCACACGGCAAGGCATGCGAAGGACCATCCCATGAAACTCAACCATGTATATCGAACACACAGACTTGCTGAAATGTGAACGAAACGTTTTCATGTATCAGATACACTGGCATAGCCTTCACATTTCCTCCAATGGTCACGTAGAAAAAGCATTGTTCTGAGTTTGAGTATTAATCGAAGAATTCCATTTTGATCAGGGAATCATAATAAACATCGTGCACATAGTTGTGTGAAATTTTAGGCTTTGTTAAATGCATAAAGGCCTGGTTTGTATATTGTGTTCGAGTTAAATTTAATCCCAGTATTGTAAACAATGATGTTAGATAACTTTTTTTCGTTTCCTGTTATACTTTTATTTGCTATAAATGTCTTAAAATGATGTGTTATTTGAATAGAATGATTAAATAAAACAACTGTACAAATGAAATAAAAAAAGTCTTACCCGTTCAAATATAAATGGTATCTGTATGTTTATTTGTAAATATGCATTCATGACTTAATATATTCCTATCAGTTAGGGCTGTATAAGAACTGACCATGAAAGCTAGGTTTCCATTTGAATTGGAGGTGAAGTTTCACTGCTCGACATTACTACACTGTTATCAGCTGCAGATAACACAGCTCACTTTCACTTACTTTTTCTAATTTGTTCTTTACTATTTATAATACGTATATTATACATACAATTTTACTATAATTTGGCCTCATAGTCACCAATCACAAAGCTCCGAGATACCGAACATAAGCGAGATATTGTACCACCTATCAATATGTTCACGGTTTCATTACCTGATTAGTTACCTCGAAATTATGTGAAAATGCAGTTTAAATACTTCAAACCCCAACATCATCACTAGTTCAAATTAAGTTATTCATAGATTCATATTACATAAGTTTTTTTAAATTCAAGTTATAACAGTAATAATATGGCAAACGATGCAATTGCAGAAACACTTTCAAGCGAGAAATTCTTGTCCTTATTCACGACTTTTATAACAGAGCACCAACTATAAGCATATAACGATTAAAACTGGAACGATTAATGCAAAGCATTGGGGATTGAAACCGGTTTTAATGCTAGCGAACCCTTTATTATTCCAGAATTTTTCACAAACCAAAGGCGAGGCTGAAACGATGTCAATCAAATGCACCTATGCAGACAGAACATGAAAACGTAAATGCCAAAACGCGTGGCTTGAATACTAATCAAAACATATCAGTGCACTATTGTCGCAAGTATCGCATATCTGATGAAACTACAATAGGATAGGATTTCGTGTGATAAGTATACAAAATAATATGAGCTATCTATTCAAAATATTAAACTTTCAAATAAGCGATGTAAAATCAGAAAATTGTCAAACAAACTAGGTATAAGACTGATCTTTAATATGTTTTATCCATATAACAAATATTAGCTCTTTTTCTTCAGCCTCTGAAGACTCAAATATGATAAAAAGAAGATAAACACTTTCATGTATGTTTATCTAAGTACAAATCAAGTCTGCATTGTGTCAATGCCGCATAGACACATATTACATAAGCACTAAATACCACTTGATTGTTAAATTTATATCAAAGAATTGTTCACCCTCTCAAACAGTATAGCAAAGCAATAGTTTGTTCACACGCGCTAACTGTTGAAAAATACTGTCATAGATAAGAGATGCAAAATAAAGGCTAGAAATATAATTGCAAAGCGAACAGTCGAAATGGTTTATTAATAAGAGTAAATTAATACCAATACAATATCCTTTGTGTTTAAAGAGTGGTTATTGTAAACGATATGCTATTCGGACAATATTTTACAATGAAAAATAAAATTTTATTTGTGAACTTTTCGGTCATAGATTTTGCGTAAAATGATACAACGTTCTACCTCAGCAGACCGTGGTCAGGCCATACGGATTTGGTTAACATCAACGAACGTTAGCGACTTATATTTATTGAACGATGTTAATGAATACAAACTTACAAAGCAAACATAGATAAGTTAACCCAGTTTGATCTAACGGTAATTCCAACTTATTGGAACAGGTTTTAAAAACTTCATACGTATTTCCATTTTTTTCTAGGTAATTTAATCATTATAAGTTAATAGTGAATTGTTTGATTATCATTTAATACTAGCTGCTGATACAAGAATTACAATCTTGAGTCTACTTCTTTATTCGTCATATTAAATAGATCTTTAGTAAGGACATTTCAACGAGTTTTCATATATTGACTTTCACTTTGTAATTATATTAGCTAGTATATATTTAATCAATTTGTTTAAACCATACATTATTTGAGAAAGCTTACACAACATCTATGCGTTTTAGTTTGTAACTTTATGCCTAAATCTTTGACAAGACAAAGATATTAAACACAATATATGTATAATAATGATTTCATACATAGTGCATGACTTAAATGATTACAAGCAATTGACCACGATAGTGTGTTTGCTCGTGGTTCTAATGTTTGAGACGAAAATTCATTATCGAATTTTTGTTTTCTCTATATAGTCTAATTTAACTGAAATATAAAAATAATAACTTTCCAACACAGCCGTCACGACGTGACCCCGATGGCTAAGGTAGCAACAAAATGTCACGCATTTCTTGATATGGTTTCGTTCCATTATAAAGATGAGAATAAAGATCATGCCACAATTTTTACTCCGACAGATATACTTAATTTCGTAGCTAAATACAATGTCGGTAGACCCAAATTAAGCTAAAATACTTTAAATCGATACTGAGTAACGTTGGTATTTCATTTGCTATTTATAATACAATACATTTCAATTTTCTCCATACACTTATTTTGCAGGAATATTGAGATGGTCGTGTTTCTCTGGTTACTTAATCATCGAGCGGAGGCGTCGGAATGTTTCTGTACTTTTGGCGACTCCTCAACTCCTGTGCACAGCCAATCGAATGCAGTATCAGAACCTGTTGGATTTATGGAATCAAAAACGTGTTTCCATGATAACTTTGTACCTGGCATGTTATGGATAAAAGTCGCCACGCATGTAAGAATTGTATACCGATTATTGTAAACATATGTAGTCTATATTTGTACAATTATATAGAATTGTGTTGAATTTTCAGGTTTTTATGACATACTATTACAACATTTGAAAATAATTCTTACCGACCTAATATTTTTCAGGACATATTTATTCGCAAAGTTTCGCTGACAGCGTGCCCTGATGGTCTTGTCGCAACAATTGCCGGTTTACATCATACACTAACATTACAAATGTATTTAAGTCATAAAAGCATGGATGATTTTACAGTGGTTGAACGCTTTATTTATATAATTGACAAGCTTTAGGGTGGTGCGGTAGTCGAGTGGTAACACTCTGGTCTACCATTCCATAGGTCAACGGTTCAATGCCTGGCCGGGGAACTGAAAATTTCAGAAATGCTTCAAGTGTTTCCCACCCAACTAGAGATGTACTGGTATGAAAACCAGGTAATTCTCGCGTATATCGGTGCTATACACTGAGCACGTAAAAGAACCAAGGGATCGTTTCGCAAAGAGCTTGGGTATCGCACCCGGATTCCTTGTATTTCAATAATGTCTCTTCTGATTGCTGTCTCTTCAGCAAAAAAACAAGAGCTATGGTAGAATGTTTGTAACATCAAATAGCGGTAATTTACAACGTTCGTTTCAATCATGCTAATGAGTTCATCAGTGGGTTTGCCCCAAGAGGTGTAATATTTTGCATGCAACATAATTTACTCTACTTATTTGGTTCAATATATACCCATGGGGTAACAATATGCCCTGTCTGGAGGGGTGAGACTTTATGTTTTATATTGATTTATAAAGCACATTAACTTAGACTTCTAATCACACAGATTTAGTATGTGACTTCAGATTGTGGTCCTTTTCAAATATTGTTCAAAGTATGATCCCCTTGGGTTCGAAACAGGTCACGCCCAATTACACACACACGCACGCACAGTGGAGCTATGTAGGATCATGTTGGCCCTCTTGTGTTCTATTTGATGAGGTATAGATAGTGGAAGTTGACGCTTTGCACTCACATGTCACAAAAAGCTTTATTTTTATTGTTTCCCTAGCTATCCTATAGTGGATATTTCAATTAAAAAGTTACATTCATCACATTCATAAGCTGAACTTTCTTGAACATTTCTCTGTATGGCACCTCTTGGTCTCATCTAAGGAATCATTGCACGGTTTTCCATGAGGAGCGTTTGGAGGCCTGTAATCGCATGTGCGGTGTCGGCTTTGAGTTCCATTAGAACAGCACTTCGAACATGCTTCCCAGTTACCCCAAGCAGAAAGCTTGCCATCAACTGAAGTGAGGTTTAAATTATAGAGATCAATAGATTGTAACATATAAAGTAGTCTGCTTCAACGCGTTTAAAGTTTCGTTCACAAATTGTTAACTAAATAGGTAAATTAAGGTATGTCTTCATTGCTTCAGAGCTATTACACGCAAAAACAAAAACTATTTAGAAGTTTAGACACAAATGAACCTCTGATTAAGAAATTCAGACGCATGGATTTTCCTACGCTGAAAAGGTCCAAGTCCCTGACATTTAGTAAGATTGTGGATTGACCATCACTGATACGAAGACCTTGCCGATATTAAGACCCTTGAGTTGTCGTATTTGTGTGGTTTGACTGTATATAATAAACCAACTTATTCAATACTTAACATACTTGCAATATAAACCTGCCTGGGCAGAGATCGTTGTTACACTGCTGTGTTTCATTGTTGTGACCCGTGCAAGGGTCACCATGCGGTAATCCCGGTGTATATACGCACATCCTCAGCCGTGCTCGGGTTCCTCCACCGCAGGTTACGGTGCACTCTCTGTAGTTGCTCCAGGTAGACCAGATTCCGTTGCCTTTGAAGGTGTATATTTTCGTCAACTTTACCAATCAGAGCAAGTTTCATTTATAATGAGTCATACATGTGGCTTCAATATTGATTAAAGGGTTTTCTATTTTAAATTTGACCAAATTGCCAATATGATAACAATTTATTTAGATTCAAACTTGAACAAGAGTTTGTCAAAAAAACATTGTTTAAGTTTTATTAAGTTTGAGTATATTTGGCTTCTAGAGTGGTGACAAGGTTTTTCTAAGATTTTACAGAGTGACATATTTTTACGACACATGGTTCACAGATTTGAATGTTGCCAAGATATCTGAAAGATAAACATTCTGACAAATTCCATTAAGGTTGAGTAATAAATGTGGCTCGGAGAGTTGTTATAAGGTTTTATAAAATATTACATGATGAACTAGTTTTTTGACACTACTAAACCAGATTTCTACTTAGCCTTATTATTTTGAAGACAAACTTTCTAACCAAGTTCAATTAAGACTAAGTCGTTCACTTTTATTTATGTTTAAACTGATGATCTAGATTTTTATCAATCCTGTTTCGTATTCAAACATGGCCTGGATATCATATAGAACAATCCGATTAAGTTTACTCAAGAGTGAGTCATAAGTCTTGATTTTAGAGTGATAAGGTTGTTCTGGTGTAATAGTTTTGACCCCATTGGAACATGGCCTAAATATTGTCAAGATAATTATTAAACGAAGATAGAGCAAACAAACGTACGTTATTGTTAGTTGAATGAGGTTAAAGACTTACTCGTTAGTCAAAAGTCAATTAATCGATAAATTAACATCGGAAAAGAACTACAGTACCAGTGTTTGTGACGTTACTTCTTGAAGCGATGGACGGCTTGACGTCACAGTATCCTGGCGACACACTGACGTCAACGATGGCAATATCTCCTTGATAACCGTTTCCAACAATGCCACTGATCAACATCTAATATTCAAAGTAAAGTTTTAAAAAATAATATACATTAACAGACGGATATATTTACCAACATATACTATCAATTTACATGCATACTTATGGCAATTTTAAATTTCGCTTATAAAGGTGACAATTGTTTCACGTCGCCATTCAACAAACACATCATAGTGAATAGTATGCAATATAATGTGGTCATATGGGTTAGTTATCTTTCAATCGTGACTCTTAAACAAATGTGATAACATATATAAAAGTTAACCGAATAACTATGATAGGAACTGAGTGGCACTTGTCCTTCCATCCACGTGCTACCCTGACCACCAGTAAGAGACCGTACCAGGTTGTCAGGCAGACTACAGTACGTCACTTGGTAAATGTTCAGGCGACCGATTGAAGATCCAAACATGTGATACCAGAACCGAAAGCAATGAACTGGTACATCTTTAGCGTCAATCTCTGCACTCTGGATCCAAGCTGTATCAAGCGTGCTGCGCGGAGCACTTGATTCGATGAAAATGTACGATCCTGAAAGTAATTATAATAGCACGATAATTCATATAAATTGCAACAATTAACGTTGTCATCAAACGGAAAACGGAGACACGAACTACAACGCAAGAGCCATCAAGTAATGCATATCAATTTATCGTTTTTCTTTGTAATCCATTCACCATTTCCGTGCTATTACCTGTTGCATTATTTAAAGTATGGTCAAACTTAGGTCCCGTGTCGTCCGTAGGTGTTGATGATTGATACAGAACCCAGTCAAAGTCATCATGATCACCCTGAATGTTTCTCCACGAGCAAAACGAATTGACCTCGAAGTCACACTGAGCTTGATTCAGGCTGTCTGTAAACACAGAGAATATCGTAATATACCAATCAACGTTGAAGTTTTATTTTCAAAGCAGTTATTTGATGATTAACAATTTAAGAAAGTAATACGTGTTCGACGAAACATGTTCGATAGTACGAATAATGGATTGAATAGACATGTGTATATTTTATTGTGATTGCACCCCCCCCGGTAGAATAATGCAATAAATGCAGAATACACAAAACAAAGCCACCTCGATACATCTTTAGTAAATAATATACCTTATTAAAAGTATTTAATTTTGTAAATAAAATGGTGTATGATTGTTTGTGTTAAAAAGCCATTCGGTTGCGGCATGAAATGTAGTTTTAAGTTTGCATCTATTTTAGAAATACCTAAAAGAAAGCGCATTTCTTCTTTCCGTAAACTTGAGTTGGTTGTCTTTTTATTCTTCAATGTCTTATAGTCCTTTGCTATTTCAAAATAAGAAGTACGCACATAACACAAGTAATACAATAACTAACACATGTCTGTTTCTTTTTTATTCAACATTTATAGGACAGTCCAACATAATTTTAATTGACGATAAATTGCAAAAGAGATTATGTACACGGTTGATTTTTACCAGATGATCATTTACGAAATATAGTCCATTTTTTGTCAACTGTCAAAGTTCGCTTAATTTCATGGTGGTATAAAGTGTGTGTTTTTTTTTTCCTAGAAATTCACACGCCGCTGTATTCTACGTGGTCATTGTGATTTGCCGATTATGAAATGTAAATGGGCCTCGCCCTGTGAAAAGGGGGTTTAATACATGTGCGTAAAGTGAGGTCCCAGATTAGGCTGTGCAGTCCGCACAAGCTTATCAGGGACGACACTTTCCGCCTAAACTGAATTTTTGCTAAGAAGAGACTTTCTTTAAACGAATAATATCACATAATCGGAAAGTATCGTCTCTGATGAGCCTGTGTGGACTGCAAAGACTAATCTGGGACGACACTTAACCCACATGCATTAAAACCCCATTTTCACAAAGCGAGGCTCAAATACCTGTTACATGATTCGCACGTTGCAGTGGTCAAGTGGTTTAAATGGGCAGTGACCAAGGGGTTTAAACAGATAGTGGTCAAGTGGTTTAAATAGACAGTGACCAAGTGGTTTAAGTAGATACCGGCTTAGTGTTTTAAATAGAAAGTGACCAAGTGGTTACAATAGACAGTTACCGAGTGGTTTGAATAGCCAGTGACCAAGTGGTTTAAATAGACATTGACCAAGCGGTTTATAATAGACAGTAGGCCAATCACAGTGACCACGTAGAATACAGCGACGTGTGAATTTCTAAAAAAAACAAACTACTTACTACCACCATGAAATTAAGCGAACTTTTACAGTTGGGAAAAAATGGACTATATTTCGTAAATGATTATTTGGTAAAAAACAATCGTGTACATAACCTTTTGAGCAATTTATCGTCAATTAAAATTAGGTTGGACTGTCCTATAAATGTTAAATATAAAGAAACAGACATGTGTTAGTTATTGTGTACTTCTTTTTTTTTAATATAGCAAAGGAATTTGAGACATTGACGACACCAAAAGACAACCCACTCGAGGTGTCGGAAAGAAGAAAGGCGCTTTCTTTTATGTATTTCGTTAATACATGCAAACTTAAAACATCATTCCATGCCACAACCGAATGACTTTTTAACACAAACAATCAAACACCATGTTATAAACAAAATAATATACTTTTAATAAGGTGTATTACTTACTTAAGATGAATCGCGGCGACTTTGTTTTGTTTATTCTGCATGTATTACATTAATCTACCGGCGGTGCAATCCCAATAAATTATACACAATCCACTATTATTATAATCGAACATTTACATCTATTTCCTTATATTTAATAGAAATATTGATGCATTTTGTTATATGAATGATCAAGCATGGCGCACAACATACCAGGCTCCGTGTTTCTTCACAAAGTGAAACTTCGTCTGGGCTAGCAGGAAATAAACGGTATTCAAACCTGCGGTCCTTTATTTATTGCAAGGAGCCAAATTCCAAAAGGTAAAAAAACCCTCATGCCCTTCACAAGACACACAAGCAAACCACAAACACTGTTAAAAGAACTAAACTGTGGTCATCGCCTTGGAACGGTCAGGTGGGTGGTTTAAATAGGTTTTGAATAGCTCCAAACCTCACACTTTCCTTGAAGAGAGAGAGAGAGAGAGAGAGAGAGAGAGAGAGAGAGAGAGAGAGAGAGNAGAGAGAGAGAGAGAGAGAAAAGAGAGAGATAATAAATAATAAAAAATATATGAAGTGCTAGTGATATAAGAATTTGCAATATTTATTTACTTTTCTTTTAAGTCAATGGCCATTGGGGTGCCTGGGTATCCTGGGGATCATGTTCTGCGACCTGTGACATAGGACAATAAACCAGGAATAGAACTTTTTTGCACGACCATCCGTCGCAACAAGGTGCAAGATGTCAAGGAGCTGACCACGAATCGGAATTCTCTACACCGGGACACTGCCCACGTAAGGAGAGAACATTTTGTTTCAGCTCAGTGTTATAATTAAATATTATGTATTGATTTTGTGTATTTTAATTATGTTTTTTTTCTGCATTAGATTAAGAGCTTTGTTACGTTTTTATCTCATTATCCGACGTGCATTGACGGTATAACACCCCATGGAATAGACTAGCCTCTATTCCACCCTGTTGAATAAACCTGTCGCGTGCTATTTTTAGATCATTTGTGTTTTTTTTCCAAAAATTGGAGAATCTGAGTTTGTCAACTGCGGAAGAACAAAATCGTCTAAAAATGCGATATTTGAACATTATTAATGTACACATGGAAGAAATACTAGGATTAATAGAATATAAAGTGAGTTTTGGATAAAGATAAAGTTTATCATGCTCGGCTCGAACCATGGTAGCGCCCGGCAAGCCTCGCGCAACCATGGATCTTAGCCTCGCATGATAAACTTGATCCTTATCCAACACTCACATAATATTCTCTATATATTAGGTGGTGATTTATGGTGTAATCTTTGATGAAAATACACACACATTAACCCATCTAATTGCTTAACGGCATCCCGTTTCATTATTTATGAATAAATGGTTGTGTATTCATACTAAAAGTGCTGGATTGACGTCTGCATACAGTATTAAGATAGACTAATCTGACAGATATGTTGAGGGTGACGGACTGTGGGAGCACTGGTCTGACTGGAGCCTTTACTATAACACTTGTGGTCATGGTTTGATAACACGAAGAAGGAAATGTGTGTTTCCTGTTCTTTTGGCACCGCGGGGAAAATTTTGCGAAGGACCAGTAAATGAAACACAGATTTGCAAAAATACCACGGATTGTACTGGTGGGTGTTTTTTTCATATGTATTTCCGCATATTTATGTTCTTAATTTTAAGAGAAATATTGATACATTGTGTCGTATGTTTGATCTAGCATGGCGAATTTCATACCATACTCCGTGTTTATAAATGTACACAAAGTAAAACTTCGTTTGAACTAGCAGGAGAAAACACTTTTAATTATCAAATAATTATCATCAATATTAAACATGAACTCTACGAACGCTACGTTCGTTTATGAGATTATGGACTTATATGGTCAAACAGAGGTGGTACATTGCACTATGGCTAACCATGAACAATCAAGATAGAAAACCTCAGATGGTCATGGCGATATTTAACAAGGTTGTTGGTTTCCGTGCCTAATTCTTTACGTGGTTGCCCATTGTGGTACATTTTTAATAGAACTTGATAGGCCATGGTTGACCGATAATGTTTGTCCATGAATTAACAACTATGGTTGTTCAAGGCTTATTAACATTGGATGACCGTTGTTGTAGACATGGATAGTAGTTCTTGGGCATATATGCAGCATTTCCTCAGGGTTTTCAGAGTACTGTTGGTTTTCTACTCAATTTTGTGTTCTAAACGCCCAGTCCTTACACTCCATTTTGAATTGTACATGCTTTTGTCTGGTCTTTATGTTACAAGTGCTTATAACTGTCCAATTAGGACTTTTTATATATTGTGTTTTCTTACATCTTAATAATATTCTTTGTGTTGAAATTCAGCTTTAAAGAAAGGGAAATACTAATAGTATTGTGACCATATCGTATATTTACCATACCATACTTTATAATATGTCGGTAGAGTCTACTCCATCCTTGGGTTAGACGAGACCGGTTTCTATGCTGGAGTGATCATTTCTAGATTAATTTTTTTTTGCTAATAACTTGTGTTGTTATCCATAAGTTGTGTAGTTATATGTAGATCATACTGACCAGTTCGGAGCGGAAGGAAGTGTTTGTCAGACATCTTTGTCTTTATTTAAATCTTTATTTTTGTCTTATTTCGACAAAAGATATGTTCAATTACTTGTCTACTTGCTCGTATCATTTGTCATAGTTTGTGCGTATTTGTTCGTAAACGTTTATTTCTCTTATTCGTCGACCCAAATTTGTATTGTTCGAACTTCGATAAAGTTGCTATTTTAACAGACACTTTGGTTCCTTGCCATAAATAAAGGACCACGAAGGTGTGCATGATAGAAATGCAATTCTGCTGCAGCTTCTGGAGTTTCACTTCTTTATATTATATGTCTGTCTCTCCTCTCAGCTATTTTGACTTTTTATCAATATTCTTTGTGTACACTGTATCACATAATTAACCTACAGTTCTCAGCGATGGACGAACGAGAGTTGTACGAGTCAGTGAAATAAAGTAGTCAGAACCACATTCTGGTAAGTGAGCTGTGTGATTCATGTGCGTAATCATGTAATGTAATGTTGTTCAGTGCAAATGTAATCTGTTGTATGTATTTATGTATATAGCCATTTTATGCTGCATGTTCTGTGTTGTGTATATTCAAAGAATATGCATTCTTACGTGAAAATGTATTTTTCATTTGCTGCTATGTTAATGTTTATATTGCAACTTGCTTGAACTAGCATTCATTTTATATCTAGTCGTGCATTATTCATTCTATTAAATACTGCATTCTTATTATTTTTAGATTGCATAATTACTTTATACTTACTTCAGTACTTCAAGACTTCACAACTTCGTGCCTCAAAAAGTTGTAACTCTGTTGCTCTGGTCTCCTTTCAACCATTGAGTAATAAAATAGTAATTAAATTGAATGCGTTTTAATTCCCTTTTGTTAATGTTTAATTTAAGTTGCAATGCTATGAGGTTAAATTTTATTTACACTTATATGTATCATGAATATTGCTGGGCCAAGTGTGAGGTTGAGCGCTCATTAACTGGTTTAAACCCCCAATGCTTAGCATTGACCGTTCCAAGGCGGTGACCCCAGCTTTATTCTACTATGTGTATATGTTGTTTCGTTTTGTGCCGTACTGTACCGTTTTGGCAATTGGTTCCTTGCCATAAATAAAGGACCACAGAGGTGTGTATGATAAAACTGCAATACTGCTGCAGCTTCTGGAGTTTCACTTCTTCATATTCAGATATTGTGATCTTGCGATAAAGTATGATGAAATGAATTAAAATAAAAAGTGTTTTAATCTTTAGTCTTAATCTTCCCCCTGAACTCTGAGTCAGTATATTGTTCTGTTTTATTTTATATGAAAAACAATTAATTTTGATACAAGATGTGATCTATTCCTTTTGTGTCCCAACCATACGAAAATTGAGCATTTAAATCGTTTAATCTGTGGCATAAAGTCTGAGTATGATATAAGTGTAAAACAGAATTTACAAAGTTTGATTATGTGAATTTTCACAAAAGTCCACATGCACATGTTATGCAAGAATGATCATAATACAAGCAAATTACTAATATAAAATCGTTTGATTACTTTTTGTCATTACTCATCGATGCTATTTTTAACAGCCTGAAAAATAAATGTTTTAAAAGCCCTATTTATAATGTATTGCTTTCAAAGCGTCATTTTAAGCAGAGAACTGACATACCATGCTCATTTCTGTGTAGTTCTTTAGGTTTATGTATGTGTTCGATCCAACAAAATAATACCATATGGAAAAAAGTTGAAATATATATTGATTATAGAAAAATAAATACATATTTTTTCTAGTTTGTACTCCTGAGACATTTTTTTACCATAAGCAATGTATTACCGTATGCTGAAGCATTTGCTAGTGAATACATTGACAAGTAAATTAAAGGTTCAGGCTCTCATATATAAAGCTTTTCATCGAGGGTTCGAGACGTATGCATAGGTGTCATTGTGAAAAAATAAAATATTAATAGCTTGAAGATCAAACAAGATCATAATGTAAACCATTCATATGAGTATATATTGATTATAAAATAAAACATAAAGGACAAACATTATTTATCAAAATGACGCACATAAACAAGAACACTCGAGGAAGTGTTTTGATGGGTTTTAAAACAAAACAGTTTTTGAGAATGTTTAGAATAATGGGGTTTGGGGAATATATCGCAAGTAATTGGATAAACATGGTTTGGAATTCAAAAAAAAAGTATCATCATGTCTGAAATTTTGTTGAAAATAAGTTGTATGTTTTAGGCTTCATTATTTTTTTTATCTTACCCATTGGCACCTACTTTTCAGAGAATACGGCTTGTATTGGCAGCTGAATTTTAAAATGTTAAGTTCAGATTAAAAATGTCCATCGACGCCAATAGCGACAATTGACTGTTATTATGACTGAGTGACAATATACTTATAGTAAGGACATGATATCTGTTTATTATGGAATAATTGAATGGAATAAACTGTAACACTGGGGCGCTTCCATAAATCATTTATTCAAAGCAACTTTAGATTGTAGCCCATGTTTTTTTTTTTTTTTTNAAAGAACGTTGTGTCGATCCACGGTTTGTGCAGGTATGACAATTCTATACGGATGTATATTTTCAGTTTAAACAATAAACAACACTTACAAATAATATATTCAATATTTATCAACAAATACGGAATTATTTCTTGTCTTTAATACAAATAAGAGGCCGAAGTGTGTGATAAAGCAAGACATTTTTAGGCGAAATAAACACTTTATGTATAACTCATATGTTATAATACACATTTCATATATTTTTTTCTTATATACATTCATCAATTTAAAATCAGTATAGTTCCAAAATCGTACATTTGCGGGCCAAACAATTATAGCGCCAAAGATAAGAGGGCATTACTTCGTGCTTGTGCCAGCTCAATTTAAGTGATGTTCTGGGTGATGTTCTTAATGTAAACAACATTGTACGAATCGAGATTGATGTAGCGAGATTTATGGATATGTTTTCAATAGCTCATACATTCAATTTCATAAAAAGAATCTTAAATACAGTCTACAAAAACTGGTTATCGCGGCCTCTTACATGGCATTCATACTCTCTCAACAACTATTAATTTCTAACGACGAATATGCTTCATGTTAATATTGCAATAGTTTACCCTGTAAAATTTGACTTAAACTCTAGCTAGGCATGTGTTTGTTGATATAAACATAATGCCGCTTCTTCAATATGCCGAAAACTGAAGTTTTATACATTATGCTTGTGATGTTTTATCAATGATCACAAAATGCATATATGCTTAAATGAATAGTATAATCTATGAAAAATCACACCCCATGTTGGATGTCATGACTCGAACAAGCCTGTGTCATTTTTTCTGACATTTTGGCAACACGGCAAGGCATGCGAAGGACCATCACATGAAACTCAACCATGTGCATCGAACACACAGACTTGCTGAAATGTGAACGAAAAGTTTTCATGTATCAGATACACCGGCATTGCCTTCACATTTTCCTCCAATGGTCACGTAGAAAAGCATTGTTCTGAGTTTGAATATTAATCGAAGAATTCTATTTGATCATGGAAGTATATTACAAAATCGTGACATTTATGTGTGGAAATTTATTCTTCGTAAAATACATGTAAACGTCTTGTCTGTATATTGTGTACGAGTTAAATTTAATCTTAGTATTGTACGGAATGATGTTAGATAACTTTTTCAGTTCCTTTTATACTATTATATGCTATAAAGGTCTTAAAACGATGTAATATTTAGATAGTATAATTAATTAATCTATGCAAATTGAACAAACAAGTCTTACCTATTCGAATATAAATTATATGTGTATGTTTATTTTTTAAATGTGCATTCAGACCTTATTATATGCTTGTAGGCATGTACTATATGTCTGTATGCACACACTTTTTCCTGTTTGCATATTTTTTGTACCTGTAGCTATACTGACTTACTTTTTACCCATACAGAAGGTCATACTGTTTTGTATGGCCATGCTTGAGTTATTAGGTGTCACATGAGTTCCGGGATAAATATTTGTCATAGTTGGTTTTGGCTCATAGAGTAAGCAGCATTGAGATTGTATGGGCTGTATAAGAACTGACCATCAGAGTAAGGTTGAACTTTGAATTGGAGGTGAAGTATCACTGTTCGTCATCCCTTCACTGTTATCAACTGCAGTTTCCGTAGCACATTTTCACTTACTTTTGTCAATATGTGTTGTGTACTAGTTATAATACTTATATTATAAATACAATTTTACTGAAATTAGCCAAATAGTCGCCTATCACAAAGTTCCGGGATACCGAACATTAGCGAGATATTGTACCACCTATCACGAAGTTCACGGTTTCATTAATTCATTTATAACCCCGAAATTATGTAAAAAATGCATCGTTTAACGATGCTTAAAATCCACTATACTCACTAATTCAAATAAATTGTATTCATAGAATCATATTCCATAATCAAATTTAAGTTATAACTGTAATTATATGGCTGACGATGGAACTCCAGAAGCACAATCAGGAGAGAAATTCAATCCCTTATCAACGACCTTCATAACAGAAAAACAAACTATAAGCATACAGTGATTAAAACTTGGATTGACGCCTTGGAACGCTTAAAGCAAAGCATTGGGGATTGAAACCGGTATGATTGTAAGCGAAGCCCATATTTACTCCAGAATTAATCACATAACAAAGGCGCGTCTGAAACGATTTCAATCAAACGAACCTATGGAGACAGAAAAAGCAAATGTGAATTCTAAAACGCGCGACTCAAAAACTACACAAATAATTTCAGTCCGTGTACTAGTGTCGTTAGTACCGGATATCTCATGAAACTATTAAGGGATTGGTTTGCATGTGATTAGTATACATAGGAATATGGATCACGCATTAAAAATATTAGAATATCAGGTAAAAGATGTATATACTGAAACGTGGCGAACAAACTAGGTATAAGAATGATCGTTAATATGTTTCATCCATATAACACAAATTACCTTTTCGTATTCAGCTTCCGAATACTGAAATATGACAACATTGAAGATAAACAATAATGTTGTTGTACGTACCAAAGCATGTCTGCACTGTGTCACGGCCGCGTATACACATATTATAGATGTACTGAATACCACTACATTGTTTTAACTATATAAAAGTGTTTTACATCCTTTCAAACAGTGTAGCAAAAAATATTTTATTCACATTTGCTAACTGTTGAAAGAAAATGCCATAGATTACAGATGCAAAATAAATGCTAGAAAAATAATTGCAAAACGAACAGTCGAAATTGTTAAATAATAAGAGTCAATTAAAACCAATACAAAATTCTTTGGTAATTTTAAACGATATGCTATTCGGACAATATTTTGCAATAAAAAATAAAATGTATTTGTGAACTTTAAGATGATAGTTTTTTGTAAAACGATACAAACTTCTATCTCCGCAAACCTTGTTTGGGTCATATGGATTTAATTAACACCAACGAACGTTAGTAACCGATATTTATTGAACAATGTTAATGAATACCAACTCACAAAACAATATAAAGAAGTGAAACTCCTGTAGTATTGCATTCCTATTATACACACGTTCGTGGTCCTTAATTTATGATAAGTGACCAATTGCCAAAACAGTACGGCACAATACGAAACAACAAACACACATAGTAGAATAAAGCTGGGATCATAACATAGATAAGTTAATACAGTTTGATATACAGTACTTGTTAATATCATACGTATGTCCACGATTTAGCGTTCTCAGGTAAACCTGAGTACGGCGATGAACACAGCTTTTACCTTTTATGTTAATAGTGAATTGTTTGAAGTACTCACTTTATCGTTTAATCCTAGCTGACTGATACAATAATTACCTTCTTGATACTACTTCTTTATTCCTCGTATAATACAGAGGTTTAGTAATGACCTTTTAAAGCATTGTCCTATTTTGACTTTACATTGTAATTATATAAGCTAGCATATATTTAATTACTATTTTTAAACCATACATTATTTAAGAAAGCTTACAAAACATCTATGCGTTTTAGTTTGTAACTTCATGCATAAATCTTTGTCACGAAAAGATATAAAACACAATAAATGTTTTATAATGTTTTCATACAAAGTGAATGAGTTAAATTATTACAGGAAATTGACCATTCTAGTGCACTGGCTTGTGGTTCCAATAATTGAGACGCAAATGCAAACTCGAATTTGGATTTCCTTTCAATCAAGTATAAAATCTATGTGAATTTAAACTAAAATATAAAAAAATAACAACTTTCCAAACCAGCCGTCACATCACCGTGATGAATAATGTATTGACAAAAAGTCACGTTCGTAGGTACTTGATATGGTTTCGTTCCATTTTAAAGATAAGATCTAGGCACAATTTTCTCTCCGATAGATTTCCCTTTTTTGTAGGTTAAGACTATGGCGGTGGACAGAAAAAAAGGTAAAATAAGTGAAATTGATATTGATTTCAGTTGGTTTTTCATTCGCTATTTGAATAAAAAATAAAAAATAAATAAAATAATCCATCAACCCTTTTACAGGAATTTTTAGGTGGGTAGTTTTTCTTTGGCTTCTTATTCATCGTGCGAAGGCGTCGGAATGTTTCTGTACTCCTGGCGACTCCTCAACTCCTGTGCACAGCCAGCCAAATGCAGTATCAGAACCTGTTGGATTTATGGAATCAAAAACGTGTTTCCATGGAAACTTCGTACCAGGCATGCAATGGATAAATGTCGACAAGACTGTAAGAATTTTATACTGATCATTGTAAACATATGTAGTCTATATTTGAACAATAATATAGCATTTCGCCGAATTTTCAGGTTTTAATGACATACAATTACAACATTAGAAAATAATTCTTACCGAACTCGTATTTTTCAGGACATATTTATTCGCAAAGATTCGCTGACAGCGTGCCCTGATGGTCTTGTCGAAACAATTGCCGGTATAAATCATTCACTNAGGTACTTGATATGGTTTCGTTCCATTTTAAAGATAAGATCTAGGCACGATTTTCTCTCAGATAGATTTCCTTTTATTTTTGTAGGTTTAGACTATGGCGGTGGACAGAAATAAAGGTAAAATAAGTGAAATTGATATTAATTTCAGTTGGTTTTTCATTCGCAATTTGAATACAAATAAAAAATAAAATAAAATAATCCATCAACAATTTTACAGGAATTGTTAGGTGGGTAGTTTTTCTTTGGCTACTTATTCATCGTGCGAAGGCGTCGGAATGTTTCTGTACTCGTGGCGACCCCTCAACTCCTGTGCACAGCCAGCCAAATGCAGTATCAGAACCTGTTGGATTTATGGAATTAAAAACGTGTTTCCATGGTAACTTCGTACCAGGCATGCAATGGATAAATGTCGACAAGACTGTAAGAATTTTATACTGATCATTGTAAACATATGTAGTCTATATTTGTACAATAATATAGCATTTCGCCGAATTTTCAGGTATTTTTTAGGACATTTTTATTCGCAAAGATTCGCTGACAGCGTGCCCTGATGGTCTTGTCAAAACAATTGCCGGTATAAACAATTGTTTTATAGGCCGTATTTTCTCATTTGCCAAAGAATGAATGATTTTACAAGAAAAAGGCTCTTCTTAGCAAAAATCTAGTTGAGGCGGAAAGTGTCGTCTCTGATTAGCCATTGCGGACTGCACAGGCTAATCTGGGACCTCACTTTACGCACATGCATTAAACCCCCTTTTCATAGAACTTTGACAGTTGAGAAAAAAAGGACTATATTTCGTAAATGATCATCTGGTTAAAATCAACCGTGTACATAACCTCTTTATCAATTTATTGTCAATTCAAATTATGTTGTACTGTCCTATTAATGTTGAATAAAAAGAAACAGACATGTGTTAGTTATTGTATTACTTGTGTTATGTGTGTACTTCTTATTTTGAAATAGCAAAGGACTATAAGACATTGAAGACTGAAAAGACAACCAACTCAAGGTTACGGAAAGAAGAAAGGCGCTTTCTTTTAGGTATTTCTATAATAAATGCAAACTTAAAACATCATTCCATGCCGCAACCGAATGGCTTTTTAACACAAACAATCATACACCATATTATTTACAAAATTAAATACTTTTAATAAGGTATATTATTTACTTAAGATGTATCGCGGCGACTTTGTTTTGTGTATTCTGCATTTATTGCATTAATCTACCGGGGGTGCAATCACAATAAAATATACACATGTCCATTCAATCCATTATTCGTACTATCGAACATGTTTCGTCGAACACGTATTACTTTCTTAAGTTGTTAATCATCAAATAACTGCTTTGAAAATAAAACTTCAACGTTGATTTGTATATTACGCTATTCTCTCTGTGTACAGACAGCCTGAATCAAGCTCAATGTGACTTCGAGATCAATTCGTTTTGCTCGTGGAGAAACATACAGGGTGATCATGATGACTTTGACTGGGTTCTGTATCAATCATCAACACCTACGGACGACACGGGACCTAAGTTTGACCATACCTTAAATAATGCAACAGGTAATAGCACGGAAATGATGAATGGATTACAAAGAAAAACGATAAATTGATATGCATTAGTTGACGGCTCTTGCGTTGTAGTTCGTGTCTCCATTTTCCGTTTGATGACAACGTTAATTGTTGCAATTAATATGAATTATCATGTTATTATAATGACTTTCAGGATCTTACATTTTCATCGAATCAAGTGCTCCGCGCAGCACGCTTGATACAGCTTGGATACAGAGTCCAGAGATTGACGCTAAAGATGTACCAATTCATTGCTTTCGGTTCTGGTATCACATGTTTGGATCTTCAATCGGTCGCCTGAACATTTACCAAGTGACGTACGGTAGTCTGCCTGGCAACCTGGTATGGTCTCTTACTGGTGGTCAAGGTAGCACGTGGATGGAAGGACAAGTGCCGCTCAGTTCCTATCATAGTTACTCGGTTAGCTTTTACATGTAATCACATTTTTTTAGAGTCACGATTGGAAGATAACTAACCCATATGACCAAATAATATTGCATACTATTCACTATCATGTGTGTGTTGAATGGCGACGTGGAACAGTTGTAACATTTATAAGCGAAATATAAAATAACCATAAGTATGCATGTCAATTGATAGTATATATTGGTAAATATATCCGTCTGTAAATGTATATTATTTTTTTAAACTTTACTTTGACTATTAGATGTTGATCAGTGGCATTGTTGGAAACGGTTATCAAGGAGATATTGCCATCGATGACGTCAGTGTGTCGCCAGGATACTGTGACGTCAAGCCGTCCATCGCTTCCAGAACTAACGTCACAAACACTGGTACTGTAGTTTTTTCCCGATGTTAATGTATTAGTTAATTGACTTACTTAACGAGTAAGTCTTTAACCTCATTCAACTAGCAATTACGTACGTATGTTTGCTCTATCTTCTTTTAATAATTATCTTGACAATGTTTAGATCATGTTCGAATGGGGTCAAAACTATTTCACCAGAACAACCTTATCACTGTAAAATCAAGTTCTATGACTCACTCTTGAGTAAACTTAATCGGATTGATCTAGATGATATCTAGGCCATGTTTGAATATGAAACAGGAATGATAAAAACAAGGTCATCAGTTCAAACATAAATTAAAGTTAATGACTTAGTCTTAATTGAACTTGGTTAGAAAGTTTGTCTCCAAAAAAATAAGGCTAAGTAGAAATCTGGTTTAGGAGTGTCTAAAAACTAGTTCATCATGTAATATTTTATAAAACCTTATAACAACTCTCCGAGCCACATTTATTACTCAACCTTAATGGAATTTGTCAGAATGTTTATCTTTCAAATATCTTGGAAACATTCAAATCTGTGAACTATGTGTTGTAAAAATATGTCACTCTGTAAAATCTTAGAAAAACCTTGTCAACACTATAGAAGCCAAATATTTGACTCAAACTTAATAAAACTTAAACAATGTTTTCTTGACAAACTCTTGTCCAAGTTTGAATCTAAATAAATTGTTATCATATAGGCAATGTGGTCAAATTTAAAATAGAAAACCCTTTAATCAATATAAAAGCTACATGTATGACTCATTATAAATGAAGCTTGCTTAGAGTGGTAAAATTGACGAAAATATACACCTTCAAAGGCAGCGGAATCTGGTCAGCCTGGAGCAACTACACAGAGTGCACCGTGACCTGCGGTGGAGGAACCCGAGCACGGCTGAGGATGTGCGTATATACACCGGGATTCCCGCACGGTGACCCTTGCACGGGTCACAAAAATGAAACACAGCAGTGTAACAACGATCTCTGCCCAGGTAGCTTTATATAGCAAGTATGTAAAGTATTGAATAAGTTGGTTTGTTATATACAGTCAAAACACGCAAATACGACAACTCAATGGTCTTAATATCGGCAAGGTCTTCGTATCAGTGATGGTCAATCCACCATCTAACTAAATGTCAGGGTTTTCCCTTGGACCTTTTCAGCGTAGGAAAATCCATGCGTCTGAATTTCTAAATCAGAGGTTCATCTGTGTCTCAACTTTCAAAAAGTTTTTGTTTTTGCGTGTAATAGCTCTGAGGCAATGTAGACATACCTAAATTTACCTATTTAGTTAGCAATTAATGAACGAAACTTTTAACACGTTAGAGCAGACTACTTTATATGTTACAATGTTTTGATCTTTATAATTTAAACCTCACTTCAGTTGATGGCAAGCTTTCTGCTTGGGGTAACTGGGACGCATGTTCGAAGAGCTGTGCTAATGGAACTCAAAGCCGACACCGCACATGCGATTACAAGCCTCCAAGCGCTCCTCATGGAAAACCGTGCAATGATTCCTTAGATGAGACCAAGAGATGCCATACCGAGAAATGTCCAAGTAAGTTCATCTAATGAATGTGATGAATGTAACTTTTTAATTGAAATATTCACTATAGGATAGCTAGGGAAACAACAACAATAAAGCTTTTTTGGTGACATGTGAGTGCAAAGCGTCAACTGCCACTATCTATACTACATCAAATAGAACACAAGAGGGCCAACATGACCCTATATAGCTCCACTGTGTGTGCGTGTGTGTGTAACTGGGCGTGACCTGTTTCGAACCCAAGGGGATCATAATTTGAACAATATTTAAAAAGGACCACAATCTGAAGTCACATACTAAATCTGTGTGGTGAGAAGTTAATGTGCTTTATAAATCAATATAAAACATTAAGTATCACCCCTCCAGGCAGGGCATATCGTTACCCCACGGTAATTTTCAACCAAATAAGTAGAGTAAATTATGTTGCATGCAAAATATTACAACTCTAAGGGCGAAGCCACTGATGAACTCATTAGCATGATTGGAACGAACGTTGTAAATTACTGCTATTTGATGCTACAAACCTACCAAAGCTCTTGGATTTGCGGTTTCTGAGAAGGATGATAGTTCTAAATAAATCGATTTAAATTATGTGATCTCTATGGCCTGGTTTTTATCACAAGGGCATGATTTGAACAAACTTTGTTGAGGACCACCATACGATGCTACACACAAAATATTGTGAACCATTGTGGTTTCAGGGGATATATTTAAATTTGTTTACTAAATGAGTCTATATTAACATATAAACATCATGGCGGGACCAGTTTTGATACACTACATTAAATAAATTTTCACTCCCGGCAACAAACGGGATACGGAGTAATGTGTCAAAGTTATATTTATACGGCGGCAAATTAAGAAACTAATTGTAAAGTTCATTCAGTGTAGGTGTATTAACCATTAATGAGAACATGTAGTCTACATGTATTTAGCGGACATCATAACTGCTTATAAAACCCTGTTTGTATAGTAAGTCACTCATTTTATTCATTTACATTTTAACGCGAATTTTACTCATAATTTAATTTAAAATATTAATTTTGTACAAGGTTTGTTTATAGTCAAAATGTTTATACAATTTCTTTACTGTACATAATTTGTACACACATATATATTTTCAAAACAAAAACAAATTCACTGATTCTAATTTTATACTTGAACATTAGTTGTTGGACACTGGTCGGACTGGTCTAATTTCACTGCGTGCAGTGTGACCTGTGCTGGTGGTACGCATACAAGGAATCGAACCTGCATCTTCGATGACCCGGGGGCGCCTCATCTCTCGGAGTGCTTTGGAAACACCACGGATACACAGACGTGCAATACTCTGCCATGCACTGGTCAGTAAATGAAAGAAATTGACCTAATATGATTTACGCAGTCAAGTTTTTTTGTCACTTTAAGGCATAGCGTAATAAAATAAAATAGTAAGAATCAATGTTGCTGCTACACACATTTGTTTTTCGTTGAGCTAGTATAGGTTCTACTCGTTGTATCTATGTTTAATAATAAAACTATCATATGAATTTTCCGGATTATATACCTGAATCTTCTTCAAGCAGCAAAACGTTTCATAAATGTATGTGTATGCTATTCATTTCTTTGCTCCATTTTAATTGAGTATTTGTGTTGTAAGAAACCATTAGTTAAATAAAAATATACGTTACATAATTAAAAAAATATGCCTGTACATAATGATATTGAACGAAATATACCATAAACAAGTAACATAGAAATCTGTATAGAATACAATCAATAGGTAGAACGAACTAATTAATATTTTTTATTTACAATAAGGAAAACCTGGAAGAATACACTAAACTTTCCTCATGCTCATAGTATCAGCCCTCCTCATCGTATCCTGACTTAAACGAGTCCACTTAAAAAACAACTCAAGCAGTGCAGGACAGTTCATGTTTTTCAATTTTTAGAAGTTTAACTTTATTTGCTGTTAATTAATTAACGATCATTTTCCTGATTTTGCGGTTTTAATTGGAAAGAAGTAAATGTTTACTCCGGGGAATTGCTATGATTTATAAATTACGTAATACATAATTGTGTTATTTTGTTTATGGTTTATTAGTAGGCTTATCATTTGTTTTATTAGCCGCTTATTTGTTGATTTTTTTTTCTAAAAACAACATAAGCAAGCGTGTCTTTATTCCATTAATAAATTATTTATAGAACAAGCACATGCGCGTAGCAAAACACCTTAGCAACCAATCAGAAGGGCCGATATTATGAGAAACGTTGTACATAATACATATTACTAAAGGGAGCTAAGTCTTGTCAGTATTTTGTCAAAACATTGCCGATTTAAATGCAGTTTTTGTTGTTATGTCCAATAATTCACATTTAACTTTATATTGACATATTTTTTTTTTATTTTTAATATTTTCATTAAAAATATTTAGATGTATTCATTAAGAGGGCCGATACTACGGATACAGATGCTTATACTTAATTTCAAATGAGTTAACAGCAAGAATCATACCTTAACTATATTTTATAAGTATAAATGTTATTAGTAATATTAATAAATATACACCAATGCTTATAAATCAATGTCCATTGCACGCTCAGAAATCCAACGAAAAATCTCATGCCACTGTAAATTAACAGAAATTTAATGATAAATTGCACTGTTACATTTTTTTTTAAATATAACAGCATGCGTTTTCTAGATCACCAAATCACGAATAGCTGAAGAAGAGTAAGCGTTATCTTTCGTTGTCCTGCGTCCGGCGTCTTTGCGTCGTTAGGTGTGCGGTGTGAGTCGTCAACTTTTAACTTGTTACCATTGTTGAAATCACATATATGCTATTTCCCCATGAAATATCTATTTTCATAATATTTAGGTCAAGTTTAAATTAAGTCAAAGTTAGATATCCAGATATATCTTAAGAACAACCTTACCACTCTTGAAGCAACATTTATGACTCAATCTTGATGTCGAAAAATTTATCTAGACAATATCTAGGCCAAGTTTGAATATGAAACATGATGGCTGAAATCCTGGGGAACCAGTTTAACATTTCGAAAAACATTGTAACCACTTTATCTTTATGGAAGTTGGTAAGAATGTTTGTCTTCAAAATATATCTGCTAAGTTAGAATCTGGTTTAGGTGTGAATACAAATGTTGTCACCATGTGAAATCCTAGAAAACCTTGATACCACTCTTTAAGCAACATTTATAACCTTAAAAACTATCTTTGCAGACATCGAATCTAGGTAACATGTGTCTAAAAACTGTGTTACACTGTGCAATCTCATACACAAAACATTGTTTCCACTCTAGAAGTAATATTTATGACTCTAACGTAATGAAACTTGTTTGATGACTCTAACTTAATGGAACAAAATGTTTGCTTTGACAAACTCTTTTCCAAGTTTGAATCTGAATAAAATGGAATTTAACTAGGTCATTAGGTTTAATCTTAATCTAGAAAATCATTTTAATCACTCTTGAAGCCACAGTATGACTCAATATTGATTACTCTTGTTAGGAATGGAAATGTTGAGCAAAATATGGGTTTAATGTGGGTCATGTTAGGGCACAATCTAGGTTACCGGTTTGCTAAATGTAACCTGTATAGAAGCAACATTTATGACGCAATCTTGAAGAACGTTGTTCAGAATATAAATCCTGATAAAATTTAGGCCATGTTCGAATCTGGGTCAAGTAAGTCATACACTTGTTCACTGGATGCAATCTTATTAAATCCATATTACCACTATAGAAGCCATATTTATTACTAAATCTCTCTTAAATGGTGTTAGAATGTTTATTTTGCCAAAATGTTTTATGGAAAAACATAACACCGCTCTAGACGCCACACGTGTAATCAAACGTGATGTAACAAATCATGTTTTCGACGATTGATGCAACATGAAATCAGTTGAACGCTTTCAGGCAATCATGGCCATTTTGTTTTAATTGCGATTTAATCATTTTGTAATTTTAGAACGTGTAGAACAGACTAAGATACTTATTTTGGTAACGTAAGAAGACATTTTTTTTACACAAATAAGCATTAAATTTAAAATTCACAGACAAAGACGATTGCTTCCGCCTGAATCGATAAAAGTATATTGATTGTTACTCTTAAATTTCTTTTATGTAGGGCTTAGTATAAATTAAAATTAGTTTAACACAAGATTGCAAACATATTGTTATATATTTGGATGACAAGATGCATCATATTGCCATTTTAATGAATATATAGTATTTGACTACCGATATACTTGTAATAAAACAGATTCCTGCGAAATGTATTAAATTGCATCATGACTATTTGTTGGACAAACATTGCCCCTCATCTTATAATTTTACACAGTGTAAGATTTTAAAATTCAAAACTCTTATATACTAGTAGGCAAAAGACTGCGTTCGAGAGAAGAAGCTAAACTTGATTTAATAGAGATAGTTGTTAGATAAAAAACCAACATGTATTTGAAGCAAGTAACATGTATGCTATTTAAGATATTTTGTCTCCAAAAACTAATAATCAACACAGAAATGAAATATATACATCATACTTTGTATAAGTTGGTATTTGAATTTATTTAGATGGAGATTCAAGTCAGCGTTAGTTTGACCGATATCAGGACGCTTCTCTGCAAGCGAAGCGAACTCGATTTAATTCGTAGCATGCACAATAAAGAAGAAGTTTCCCAATACCGATTTCTAAACTTCCAAATCAAGCTCCTTGCATTTGCACACTTCATATTCGTTTCAAAAAGTATGATATGGGGGGCAGAAGGTCAGGGACTGACAATGTAAATTCCCACCAGACATGGGCTATGGGAAAGACTGTACTGGAACGGAACATGATTTCGCTCAATGCTCCAGCAATTTTTGTCCATGTATACCTGATAAAAATCGTATTTAAAACTCTCCAGAAACTGGTATTTATGCCAACGGATGAGTGTTTGACATGTCGAAGGATTCTAATGTTTCTGTTAGTGAAAAGGATGTGCTTTAATAATGCATATAAAGTGTAAAAGGATGTGCGATAATAATGTATTAAACGTGGAAACGGATGTGCGATAATAATGTATACTATATTGAAAAGTATATGAGATAATACTGTATACAATATTGAAAAGGATGTGCGATAATTATGTACACCATATTGAAAACGATATGCGACAATAAAGTATACCATATTGAAAAGGATATGCGATCATAATGTATATAATATTGAAAAGGATTTGCGAGGATAATGTATACCATATTGAAAAGGATGTGCGATGATAATGTATACCATATTGAAAAGGATGTGCGATGATACCGGTAATGTATACCATATTGAAAAGCATGTGCGATGATAATGTATACCATATTGAAAAGGATGTGCGACAATAGTGTATACCATATTGAAAAGGATGTGCATGAATAATCTACATCATATTTCTGTATGAGGCCATCTTCTTGCAAATCGTACTTTAACTGATAAAAAGAGGAGCTCTGTTGTTATTTATATACATATAGAAAGATACAGATGATCATATAGTTTACTTCGTTGTATTTCTTAATATATTTGATAAATGGTTGTAAGTAATAAGCTGCTCCATAGGAATTTGAAGTATTTACACAAATCTAATGACATACATAGTATCGATAGTTGTACATATAATAATCCAGTTTTTAATATACATGTATGTATTGTTGAAATGAATATTTGTATAATCATAACTTATTTGCTTTGTAAACACTGAATGCTTACTATGGCCATTTGGGCTTTTGGCCTTCTGGATTTATTGTTTAATAAACTTGTAAAACTAGATTTTGCTTCAGTTGACGGAAAGTTTACACACTGGAGTGCATGGACACAGTGTGGAGGTGGTACTCAGACGAGAATACAGTGGTGTGATAGTCCGCCTGGAACCAACTGCACTTGGAACTACAACTACAATGAAACACAATCATGCAGTCCGACCCCACGCTCTGGTTTGTATAGATATTTGTATTCAAGTTTAAAATATATATTGTATATAAAGTAACTTATTTATACAATTCATTGTCTGTCTGTCTGTCTCACTTAAATATACTAAAGTGACATAAAACTGTAGAATTGTCTTAGTTTTTAAGAACGTGTTTTTTTTCGAATTAAAATATCAATATGTCTATTTATGTTACGAAATGTTAAATTCATAGTTTATTCACGAAATTCAAAGACTTAAAGAGTAGGTTATCTCATTTTCATTTACAATCTTTAACCGATCATATTGATGAAACGTTACCAGAATATTAATACGGAGGCAATCTAGGCGAGATTCAAACCTGGTTCAAGTGAAATCAAGAAGTATGTCACCATGTTAAATCTAAGAAAAAAAAATGTTATCACTCTACAAGCATCGTTTTCTAATTACTTTTGATGTAAACTAGTCAGAATGTTTATCTTGACAATACCAAGGCCAGATATTAATCTGTGTCAACTGGATCAATTCTTAGAAAAACCTTACACACACTCTGTATGCGTAATTTGCGACCAATTACAAGTGCACTTTGTCCGTCTGCTTGTCTTGATCATAGTAGACCATTTTTTAAATTGGGTCACGTAAACTAAAAACCTAGATCACCAGGGCAAAGCTGTGACAATGGCTGTATCTCTTGAACTCAAGTGAGCGCTTTCGGAACGTCATGGTACTTTTGCTAATACGAGTTCTAATTTATAGTTTCTTTCTACCCATATGCTACAAGCTTGAAAAACTAGTGTACATTCATAGGTATTCAAAAATCAATATTTTCAAACGTTTGTGATTTTCAAAGAGTATTAAACATCGGTATTTTAATATTATGACTTTATCACTCACAATTGAAAGTTTAATTAGAATTAATTCATTTCAAAGCAACATGCCAGGTATGTGTAGGACGTCCGGAGATTTGTGAACAGCTGCACATTCTTCAGGACTGTCCAGCAGACAAACAGTACTGCATTAATGAACTGACAAACAACGAGGATGCTTCCAGAACTGTGATCAGAAGGTTAAAACTATGTTATTTTGGTTATATTAAAATGATTTGTTCACATGTTTTATATATAGGCTGATTTACTGCCATTACCAGGCGTTTAAGCGTTTAGTTGCGTTGTTTGATGTCATATTAACAACAGTTTTGACAGAGCTTTTGGAAAATTTATATTATTAAAACACAGTAAATACTTGAATTTTGATTACTCGGCCATTCGTTCAATAATGTAAACTTCTGGATCGTTAGAGTTGTATTTAAAATATACTAAATATCGCGATTTCCCGTAGATGCGGTACCTACACGGATTGCAACGATGAATGGTACTTGAAGTATTCCGACGACGACAAGTGCACACAGTTCAATGAGAAGTTGGTGTACACCCAAGACTTCAACTGCACATATTGTTGTAACGAGTTTGGGTGCAACAGCGATATCAATCCGCCCAACACGTGGACGCCAGATAACTGAATATGATATATGTTGAAAATAAACACTTGTTATCTTACTGATGTTTTTATTGAACTTGATTGAACCCTTTTTTTTATGGAACGACGGATTAAGAACAGCATCTTTTATTGTGGAGCGTGTCCATTTATACATTGTTCTGTTTAAACTCTTTTCAAAACGAGGAATACACTTTTATATACTGTTAATAGTGTTTTCAAACAAAGCTTCAGTATAGCATATGTTTTTATTTAACTTTGCGTGAAACCAAAATCTATAAGGAGTTTTTATTTGTTTATTTTTCAGCGTTTAAAACCGAAAGAAAACATTTATTGATCGCAAAGACGCTCTTATTATTGTGCAACACCATCCAGTTAATGTAAACATTTCAATCAGGTGACACAAAATGCAACCCCATTCCCCGTAAATATTGCCGGAATAAAACAACAATATTCGCAAAGAGGGCATTACTGGGTAATACTGAGCAAGACTATTTTTTATCAGCTGATTTGAAGTTGTAATTGTTTTGTTTTATCAACCTTAGTGCTCAGATAACATACAAACATGTGAGTTTTTTTTTATTGAAATGCTTATTAGTGCTGAATTAATTCTTGAATGTTAGTACTTAAGTTGCAACAGCACAACTAAGTCACCTACAATGTATACAATTTACCATCAGATGACATTTTAATTACACCCGCATTACACAATTTTGTCCTTAAACGTGTCCGCAAATGTAAATACATTAATACAAAACAAATAATCATAAATGTGTTTTATTCTTTCTAATGTAAAGATATCCTGCGCTGATATTAAAAAGAACATGCTCATTGGTTTTTGAAACATTTGGTATTAAATGGTGAAAACGTACCTTTACATTACTTGATTAAAAACTATTCCGTCATATTGTTCAAAGAGCCGGACTCGATTATGTTAAAAACAAGTATAATTTACTGTCTTAGTGTCGCAGTAAGTAGATCATCTTGAGAGTGTGTGTGTTCATAGAGCTGCTGCAAGCCTGCCACATGTTCATTATAATAATATAATAATATGATTTCCATGATTTAACTTATATCATTGAAAATAAAATTTAAAAGGTTTCTATGTTCAACATAATACAATGCGTGAAGAAAACGTGCATGATAATTAACACGTTGACTTTTACTCGGTAAGAGAGCTGAAGCAAACGGGGTTTACCGTTGGGGTTAACAGTCCCCAGCAAGAAGAAGAAACGTTGCTTGATGATGACGTAAGTTTGATTTCCGACGACGATGATGAAATATGTGTCTCTACAGAAACATAGTTTTTTCGTGTGACTCTAAGATTAAATACATAGCAATTTCATTTTGAAATAANACAATACGGAAATATTAAATTTGTATTTGCATTTATAAAACCTTTGTTTAAAACTTTCATGGAACTGTGAACACAAAGGCATATTTATGGAAATATTTTCCAACATGACTCTCAGGGCCAAAAAACCCTTCTTTGAAGAAGGCGAATATTGGCCGCTTCCCCAACCAAAGTAACCACTTTTTTTCCCCAAATGGGGCTCAAAAATTCCCAATTGAGGGTTAAAAAAAAACGGAAATTTTGACGGGTCTGTAGGTCATTGGGAACGGGTCCGTTTACCGGACCCGTCCATAGAAGGAAAGTACCAAGCAATCTCAATCCACAGTCAGTGCAAGTTTGTATCTGTAGATTATCTTTACCTTCCTTATGTTGTGGCTACCCAATATAATTTATTTCATGTATCAACTCCATTATCCAAATGAAATACAAATTTTTTATTTTCCCCAAATATGAAAAAATCGTGCCATTTTTTCCTTTAAAAAAAGGCTGAGGCCCCTTCCCCAAAAAGGGTGTTTTGGCCCTGACTCTTTCATGCGTTAGAAAGACATGTGTACCAAATTCATCAGTTCATGATCACTAAAGATAATTTTACAATATAACTTTCCTCTACTTAATAATATGTGACAATGTCCTAATCAAAACTACTGTTTCTTCATGGTTGTCTTTATTGGTGAGTTATTTTAAAATAGCATGCATTACAAAGTTATACTCCAGACAAGTTGTTTATGGCCGAATTTGACCTAAAAACTCTAAGAGTGACCTTGACCTTTAAGAAAGGAAGACGAGTATTACACGCCACACGTTGTCTTATTATGGATTACGTTTGTTTCAAGTTATTTTAAAATCCATCAATATATGCAATATTATAGCTTTTAGTGTAAATTGACCTTTGAAGTAGGGGGACAGTTGTTACACACAACACGTCATCTTATAATGGTTCACATTTGTATCAAGTTATTTGAAAATTGATTAAAATATGGCAAAGTTATGGCTGAAACAGATATTTTTCAGCTTTTGTATAGCCAAATTTGACCTTTGACCTCTAAGTGTAATCTCGACCTTTGAGGTATGGGGACGGATGTTACACAACGACAGATTGTCTTATGATGGCGGACATTTGTGCAAAGTTATTTCAAAATCCATTAATATGTGGCAAAGTTAAGGCTGAGATAGGAATTTTCACACAAACATACAGAGCCACTGCTATATGCCGCCTTCTTTGGAGAGGTAATAACAATAGTTCATATCCTCATAATAAGAGTACTCAGTCCCTTACTGCAATGTCCCATATTGGAGATCCATCAAATAACACATCAAATTCCCGCAGTAAACCGTGAGAAGTCTCTTTCACATTGTGCAGAACCTGTAAATAACAAATGTGTTTTTTTTTATTTAAATGTTTAAAAAAAAAATCCAATATCTTTCTATATGTGTATATGAACGAAAACATAACGCTTTACATTTTATCAGAGTCCATATTTGTGTTGTGCAATTAATGAACAATTCATCTCATCCCTGTGGGGAAACAATACTTGCTGGCTAAGTTGTTGAACATACAGGTCTAATACAAGTCATATTATATGACTTTATAACATAACCATCCTTTTAGAATGGCTGCATTCGATTGACTAAATGGATTAAGTACTATTTATTCAATTGAAAGAGAATGACACTCAAGAGCTTCACTAATTATCATAGGAACATTGTTCTGTGTAAACTGAGCTTTATTCATGTGCGTAAAGTGTCATCCCAGATTGGCCTTTACAGGCCGCACAGGCTAATCAGGGACATTATTTTCTGCCTACACTGGATTTTCGTTTAGAAGAACCCTCCTTTAAACAACAAATTCCATAAAAGCGGAAAGTGTTGCCCCTGATTAGCCTGTGCAGACTTCATAGGCTAATCTGGGATGAAAATTTACAGACATGAATTAAGTCCAGTTTTCCCAGAACGCTGCTCATATTTCTGTAATCAGGGATAAGATTTTTCTTCCTTGCAGCTGATTTCACACTCTCAATGCCAAACTAGTTTTACAATTTGTTCTTAACTTTGTTGGATCTATCTTCATTGAAGAGTTTTTACATTCACCATTTTAAGGGGGTATTTTCCTTCACTTAGCTGGTTTCAAACTCACAGCCTTATATATAAACTAAACATGCTTTGGTAAGCCTGTGATTATTATCTTACCTTAGTAACTGCCTTAGACCTCAACACTTTGAAAACATCACCCTCTTGAAGCAAGTCATGATTTTCATCATTCAAAATATAGATGAATATGTGGGGTCTAGAAAATACAGCAAGCAGTCTCAACTTTGACCCTTTGCTGCCCAACTTTTCGCCACAACACACGACAGTGATATGATTCTGATCGCCGGATTTCGAGGTCAAACAGTTCATAGCATACTTGGACTCATCCACCTCTTCGATCGTAACAGGCTTCTGCCATGGTTGATTGACTACCTTTGATGAGGACACGTCTGCTTTTGCTGCTGATTGTACTGCTGGGACGGTTTCTATATCAATAAACAACAAAATCCATTTTTAATTGTTAAGATTTTATTCTCAGAAATAAAAACATACATATCACAAATATAAAAATAAACAAAATTATATGGAAAATTGAATTTGTTTTTAACATATGTTTGATGGTTATTGAAATATGCATACAAGATCAACTGAATATCAATTGTATTACATGTATATTGATTTCCTGAGCATAGGAATTTGAATTATAGTTTGTATCAAAACAATGACGTTTGCATTCATATAGTGAAAAGTACAATTCGCCATTGAAGTGATGTGCCCAATACATTTATTCTAAGGAATGAATGTGAGAACACAAACAAAACATTATCATAACATGATTAACAAATTCAGATAAAACATAATAATACATGTTCATGAAAACTATTATATTTAATGTTCCACAAAGATGTACACTTGAGACTGCCCTTAGCAAGGAAAATTGGGTTCATAAACAGACCTTGCAACCCAATTAGATCGGTTACCCTAAGGTGTGGCTTAATTTTTACCCAACAGTTTGAACAATTTTTTGTTGTATCTGTTTCCCATACATTCTTTTCATGGCAAAAATTCAGCCTTTTAGTCTCAGAGATTTTAATGGTGAGGCCTCATTTTGCCCTAGATGCATTATGTGAACAATCTCAGTACAGAACCATTATATACCATAATTTTATACAATAACCAAATGTAGAATATTTTGCCCTGCAGTTTCAATAATGTTTTGAGACACTGTACTTTTCAAGTCTATATTAACTATTTGCTCCCTCCCCCCCCCATGTTGAAACCTGTTTTGCATCCTGGAGAATCATTTGAGCACTTCTGGAAAAACTGGGTTTGATGCTTTTGCGAAAAGTGTCATTCCGGATTTGTCTGTGCAGTCCGTACAGGCTTATCTGGGATGTCACTTCACCCCTAAACTCGATTTTCGCTAAGAAGAGACTTCCTTTAAACGAAAAATGTATTAAAGTGGAAAGTGTCGTCCCTGATTAGCCGGTGCGGACAAGACTTGACGCACATGCATAAAGCCCAGTTTTCCGGAACGCACCTCAATTGATGCACTCGCTCACTTGGCTTTATTTAAATGCGTGTTAATTTGAAGTCAAAATATAATATTTCTTAAATTGGCACAGTTCTTATGAACACAAATGGAATTTAAAACAGTTCACTTTTTATGAAATGCATTTTGGTGTGTAATCAGTGAAGTTTATGGCAAACCAGAAATTATAAGCAATGTTCCTTGCACAATGCCTATAAAAACAATTGTAAATTAAAAAAGAGTTTTATATTTATTCCTGCTCATAAATCAGTGATAGAACTAAAAGACACAAGATATTAAGAGCAACAATAAATTACTATGGCACAAAGCAAGAGATACATCAATAAGTTTATGAATTTAAAATGAAACCATTTTTTTCTAAAATATACAAATGTGCACAAAATCCCTAATACAGTGAAACATTATAGAAATAAGTCATAAATCAAACACTGAAAAGCTTTTACACTGTTTCTTTAATCCCCGTTATCCATTGTTTTGATTATCACAAGTTATATTGTACATTGTGCGGTATTGTAAGCTGCCTTTTCCTTTTTGTTCCCTAAGAGAAGCACTCAGTATCAACGTTTAAATCTTTTAGTGTCTTTAATTGGTAAGATTTCAATATTTGGTTTTTTAGTTACCGCACGTGGTACAAACACATGACTACCTTGTGGCACAGGCTTATGCCCTGCTCCTGAAGGTTCCTTCCCCTTGGATATTCCACTTGGTTCCTTGTCTGGGGATCCTGTCTTCTTTCTAGTTGAAGGTCCCGGTTCAAGACCAATCGGCTTGTCTGGAAAACAGCATCAATACAATGTGGAGAATACTAGTTTGTGTGGAATACAGAGTATGTTTATTTAGGATTTATTACGGAGTGTCTTAGCAAACCGAAAACCTAAACCACATGCCTTGAAGGGTGGGTTAGTGTTTTTTGCCAAGCAAACAAACTTATCTGAGTTCAAAACTTACCTGGTATTCAATTTATTCCATCATTTTTGCAATTTCGTCTTTCTTCAAGTCATAAGTGAACAAAACAATTGTCTGAATACAAAACTAAAACATCAAATGACGTCATGAAAATGAGGACACAACATTACTCATGTGTTTGCTTTATCAAAAGTGTTGAATACACCAAAATTTAAAAATTAAACAAAACTTATAATGAAAATGATTTTTAATTGTAATTTTATGAGTTAAATAGAATATTGTGGTAGTTAACTGAGATAGTACTTCCGCTGCGTATGTGCACCAGTTTTCAAAGTGTCTCTTACTTTCAAATACAACCCGTGCCCAGTTACTCAAAGCACCTTTAAGTCTTAACGGACCGCTTAATGATAACGGGCCTGTTAAAATCAGTGTAAGCGTTTAGATTGGGTTTCTCAAAATAACGCTGATTTAAATGGCTAGTTTAACTTATGCTGTTATCTTAACCACAATTAAACAGTTACGTTATGTTTAAAAATGGCTGCCACAGCAGTTCTGCCATAAATGGCTTTTAGATTGTCACATCATCTTGATGATTTAACTTGGGAGGAATTTATTGCATGTTATCGTTTTTAAAAGAATGGGGTCTCTTTCTTGGAAATATATCCTAAAGGACAAATTGCAACGTGCAACAAACAGAAATAATGTACTAACAACAACACAGCAAATTCTTTTAACGTTGTGATTTTTTGGTTCGGGATTGTTTTATTTCGTCATCGATGACACTCTAGGGTTCAATAAATGTACAGTCAGTTGAGTATTCAACAATTTTACTGACGCCCCCATCAAACACTTGCACAGTTTGTTGTGTGGCCATCACCAGCAGAGAAGAAAAGAGAAAAGATATGCTTCTATGCAGAAGCTGGATTCCAAAATGTTATTGGGTGCATAAATTGTAGATGGAACGCACATCCGCATACAGGCGCCACATGATGATGAGGCTTCATATGTAAACCGGGAAGATTTTGCACACCATAAAATTGCATCTACTGCGGGGCTCGAGCTCGGGACACATGCTTAACCAACTGAGCCAATCTTTCTGACCCTTACAAATATAATGCCTTCTGCCTTTAAACTTTGATGTTTCTAGAACCTCTTACAGACAGAACAATATCATAGCACTCTTTTTATTGAGCTAAACCGACAGTTTTTTCTTACCCAAGACCTCTAGAATTGTATCAGTAAAAAATGTTTCTAATAGTTGCCATTAGTTATTTATAAACAGCAAATCATTACACAATAAAAAAAACACACAATTTTTAATGAAATTCATATTCCCCATTTTCAAATGCGAAGTGTACATGATGACTCCTTTCCTGGCGATGGATTATGTGGCCAAGGAGGGGTTTCAGCAAGCCAATGCCCAGACACAAGTAGTGATTGAAAGGAGCTTTGGAAGATTTAAGCGTAGATTTGCTGGTTTACTCTTAAATTAATTGAAGTGGGTTGAACATTTATTGTTCAACCAAATTACAATACTGTGAACATGTAAATTTGCCATCTAAAAATAACACTATACATTTGTATATTTCTGCTTTATTGCATTTAAATCTAGTTGATTTAATATTAATTTTATACAGATGACATTAATAACAATAATACAAAAAAGCTCATACTCAAAACAACTTACATACATACATTTATACATACGTGCACAAATGCACGCACGCACGCAAACACACACGCACACACACATACATTTCAGTATTCAATATGCACATAGCAGGCTATTTCAGGTAAGAATGTCGCCTGCAAAGGTTTGCAAAATAACAAGATCATGCATGATACTGTACAATATTTGCATCAAACTCAACGAACTTGACATTGGGGATTCTGAATAAGACAAAGACAATAATGATGCAGTATTCAAACATGCAGTGAACGGCAATGGAAGCAGGATATATTTCGGGAATAGATATTTCGCGTAATTGAAAAACATGTTTCACAAATTTATGAAAATATATAGGACTCAATTTATTTTCTAAATATAAATGGTATAATCTAAAACAATTATTGCTGAACAACATATAAAATCAACATATAAAATAATCAATGTAATTCATTTTTTATTTAATAAAGCAAAATAACATATTTAAAACTCAGTTAAAGAGTTTATCACTTTGCTCATTTAAGTGTAATACATATTGGTTCCACTGAGAGGAATATTAGTCCTGTAAATGTGTCACATTGATGAAATCATCAACAACTCTCTGGTCACGTCTCTTTTCCTCTGCCAGTAGCATGCGTATCTTTATATCAAGTATTTGCTTCTGAAACATAATATTGCATAATGAATTACTGATTCTTAAATGATAATTCATTTGAAACTGAATTTTCATAGATAATTTTAATTTTGTACACAATAACAGTATGATGAGTAGATTACATACAAAACGAACAAAAGTCAGCATTATTGATTTTCAGTAGAGATATAGATGAACATTGTATGCTAAATATATTAATATAAAAAAAATCCACATTCATACATCATAATTTTAAATAACAGATTTCCAGGACTGTTTTTTTTCGCATAATTCTTGAAATGTTACTTAATTATAAGAAAACAAATATGTTTATTAATATTTTTTTTATATTTTTTTATTATAATTAATTATAAAAAAAATGTTTTGCATGTTTGTAATAAATATTAATTTATGTATGTGTTTTTTTTTAATTATCTGTTTATTCAAGTGGTCACTTATTTATATAAAAAATAAAAAATAAGTTTTAATTTGATGCTCTTGTCATTTGATTTCTTATTCAATTAACATGACCATATTTAAATGCATTTTTCTACGCAAATAATTATTGTTAAAAAATTGATTTGTAAATATGATATTTGAAAAATAATATGCAATACATTATGTGGAATTGTTTTAAATTCTTACCTCCCGTTCCTGTTTCTCCACTAATTCCTTGAAATATTGTATCTGCCAGTATTGAAGTTCTTCTGATTGTGTTGAGAACCTCTTGACTTTCTTTAATGGTACTTTATTTGAACACTCACTGAAGTTAAAACAATTATGCAGTATACACTATACACTAGCAAATTGTAGGATGAAGTATATATAGGTACAGATATTTGAAATTTAGCATTGTTATCAGCAGTTGATCAATAAATAAAAGGTAATATTATAATCAAGATTAATAATATTATAATTGATAGTAGCAGTAGTGAGGTGGGAATGGCGTTGACGACGACTACTTAAATAACTAGTAGTAATATTAGTAACTACTTTTAATAGCAGTTACTACGAGTAGTTAAAATCAAAACTTCAAGAAGTAGTCACTTCTATTAGTATAAGTAAATACTAGAATTAGTAGTATCTACTTTTTGTAGTTGTAGTAGTAGAAACTACAAATAGTAGTAGAAGAAATAGTTGTTGCAGTAGTAAATGTAGAAGTAGAAGTTGTAGTGCTAGATATATATGTAGCATCATTGTTTTTTGGTTGTTGTAGCAGTAACACTTATGTAGTAACTACTATATGTATAACTACTATAATGGTAGTAGTAGTATTTCAATTGTATTAAAATTCTTTTCAATTTTATTAGTATTTGTATATTCTCATAAATATGTTTTCCTTACATGTACTGCTCCATTGATATATTTGTATTTGTGTTATTATTATTTTTAAAATATTATTTATATATACCTTGCCTGCTCCCTTGATTGTTCTGATCCCACAGTGGACACAACTGGCATGTTTGAAAGAAAGTGAAGACCATCTGTAAAAAAACAACAATATCAGTATTGTGTGTAACCTTTATAGCACATAACTGTGAAAAAAACCTTATACTTTACCCACAAATGCTGCAATGCCAGGTGTTCAAGCAAGTATTATTTTGATAAATTGGATACTTATGGACACAAATCAAAATGAAATGGTGGGTGTTATTGTTTGATTATGATTTTTGAATATTCCTATGCATTTTGAAATATCACATCAATAAAACTAGAATTATTATTGGTTTAATCCAAGTATTGAAATTGGGCAAAACCTTGTTATACAGCTCATTTGTATTCTCGTGGTACTCAATGTTCAAATAAAAGTTTAAGTTGTAACATTTACTAACTTTATAAATAATGGTCTTCTTATGAAGAGGATGATGCTCCCCCAATTTTTTTTGTCACAATATTGCACTTTATATTCAGATAAAAGGAAACGTCTTGAGGGGCATAACTTTTGACAAAATAATATGATGGATGGTTTAGCAACTTAAAAATTTCAAAGGACCATAACTCTCTAAATAAATCATCTAACCATAACCCACTAATAACATGCGCATCTCCTCAAGGTAGTTAAGCTTCCCATAAAGCTTAATTGAATTCCAGTCAGTAGTTGGGGAGAAATAGCCCGGACAAGAATTACACTATATGTACAGTTTATAGAAAATTTCAAAGGGCCATAACTATGTGAAAAAACATCCGCCAATAACTGGCTGATAATATGCACATCTCCTGTTGGTAGTGAAGCTTCCCATGAAGTATCATTGAATTCCCGTGATAAGTTGCTGAGAAATAACTCGGACAAGAATTGCACTATATGTACAATGGAAAATTTCAAAGGGCCATAACTCTGTGAAAAATCATCCGACCAGAACTGGCTGATTATATGCACATCTCCTCTTGGTAGTGAAGCTTCCCATAAAGTTTCATTGAATTCCGGTCATTAGTTGCTGAGAAATAGCCAGGACAAGAATTGCACTATATGTATAGTTAATGGAAAATTTCAAAGGCCATAACTCTGTAAAAAATCATCCGACCAGAACCCGCTGATAATATGCACATCTCCTCTTGGTAGTGAAGCTTCCCATACAGTTTAATTGAATTCCGGTCATTAGTTGCTAAGAAATAGCCCGGACAATTTTCCGGATTGACGCACACTAACACACACACACACACACGGACAGACGAAGCGGTGACTATATGCTCCCCCAAAAAAATTTGGGGGAGCATAATAAAACTCCTCTGAACAATGGATGCACCTAAAGGTGTCTCCTTTTGTTAGCAATTTAACATTTGTAAATTAATGTAGAACTTATGGGGGGAGCTAGTGAAATTTGCATATTAATGAGATTCGGGAAAGATAAAGTGGGAGCAGACGAAGTGTAAACAAGTTGGTACTTAGCTACAATACTGAAAATTAAAATGAGAATATCGTCAAATACGGTGAAAAAACAACTTACCAAAATATTGGTCATGATCACAGGTGAAAATGTTTTCTGAAAGCGAATTCTTACATGTTAACAGCACTTGGGGCGCAATTGAAATACGCGGAAATACCCCGGAAATAGCGATACCGTGAGAAGATGCTGACTATAAATAGCTGTCTATCAAAGCAGACGACCGTTGACAGTTCATTATTCACTGAAATATTACTTGTTGCAATTTGTTGTTTGTTGTAAAAAAGGGGCATTTTGTATCTTGTTATATCTATGTTACCAAACCACATCTAGCGTTGAAATTTTGGCTTTTGCTATAAGAAACACTAATTTTTTATGGGGTAACTTTATTTAACAATATTTTTTAATTTTAAGTGTTAATGGGGCTTTAAGTTTGCATTTCACTCCTTCTTTTCACTTCAGAAGAAGAATTCTCAACTGTGATGGAGGCAATTTTAAATAGCAGGAACATGAAGTGGAAATTTGGAATGGATTGTTGGATTAAAAACAGCTAGCATTCAAACTGTTTGAGCAACGTGAAGTTAACGGTTGATTAAATTATGCTGTATTAGGATACTTAACGGACGTAATGCTTAATGGAAATGTTATCTTAACGGTGCTTTGAGCAATTATGTTACAATATAAGTTGTAAACAGTGAAGTTGAAGCAAAGCATGCAGGGTGGGAGGGAGGCAGTTACAAACATACAAACACAACCATTGTTAAACCATACACTTTTGATAACCCAGTGTAGATAATTTTTTTGAAACCTGCAATTTTTATCTATTGAAACATTGAAGGACAAGCATTGGTTATGCATGCTGAATAGAGCCCACTTTTGTGAAATATTTTCAACTATTTTACCTTTGACATTGAATTGCAACCTTCATTTTGTGCAATACACTCACACTGTCAATTTTTATAGACTGCATTTTCTGGGTGCCATTGGGAATTAGTAAAAAGTCATTGCATTTAAGTCACAGTAGTAGCTATACCTCAATCTGATTCAAACAATGTCTAGAAAATATGTATTCCTAAGCAGACCTTAACACTATTAAAAACAAGGAACGAGGGAAACATTATCCTTACCATTATTGCCCTTCTCTTCCCAAGGTTCAGGCGTTGAAGTTGGCTCATCTTCTTCTTTTTCCTTCTTGTTCTTTCTCTTCTTGTTATTTTTCTTCTTATCTGCCTGATCATCAGCCTGCTTTTCAGTCGGCAAATCAACCTGAATCCTGGCACCTTTTAAAATTTTGTCATAGATTTAACATTTGATGAGTAGAAAACAGTAAAACAACAAGAGGCTCAACCGTGCTTATAATGATCCACTGGATTTTTTATAAGATAACTAAGAGAGTGAGCAGATTGGGTTCTGATGACACCTTCATAATGAAAACAGCCGGGCTCCAAGTGGCAACAAGTTATAAAAAACCAAAACAAGTCAGACTGCTCACACCTATTAAAGGTCAGGGTTACATCGAGTTTGTTGATTATAAGATCAAAACAATTTAAGTTAGAAAGCGGACAACATAAATTTCAAACTTTCATCACAATTGATTCATAAATGTGGCCTCTAAAGTTATATGGATTTTCTAAGATTTCACCTGGTGACCTATATTGAAAATTGGCCTAAATAGTGCTAAATATGGTCAAGATAATAATTCTGCCCAAGTTTCATCCAGATTTCATTAAGATGAGCTTAAACAGAATACATGTTCAGTTGAATATTGCTATTTCAAATATCATTAAATTTTATAAAAAAAAAAAAAAAAAAAAATNCAGTTTAGGCGGAAAGTGTCATCCCTGATCAGCCTATGCAGACTGCACAGGCTATAGAGAATACTAGGTTAGCGTTGAATAGAGAGAAGTTTATGTTGCGAGGCTTAGAACGCCGGGAGCACGAGCCTTGGCGAGCGCTTTCGGTGTTCGAGCCGAGCAACATAAACTTCTCTCTATTCAAAGCTTATCCTAGTATTCTATTTATCCCATCAATTTTCTTAGTCGTCAATTATTTAGTCTTTTAGATAAAATAAAAGCAAAAACACAATAGAAATTCTAAATTAAGGTATTAGCACTCTAATACGAAATTTTGATTTTCTGTTCTTTCTTCGCATATTTCTTAGTGTTATGATATTCTGCATTGATAATCAAAGTTAAAATACAATTCACCGCACAATATTTATTTTTTTGACATTTTAAGTTTTCAACTCCAAAATTATTATTATAATTTTTTCTGAACCATGCATTTACAAGTTTCACTCTTATTACTCCAAATATTTAACAAACAACACTTTTTCAAGTATTTATTTAAAGATAAATACATAATATATACAAATATGATAGTTTATAACGTGTCAGAAAAGGAATAAAGAAAATATAAACAAACAAGTGATGTCATCATCCCTCGGAAAACTAGAAAAATTACCATCTCTAGTCACAAGTCTTTTTTAAAATAAATATTAAAAAAAAAGTGGCAGTTGGAAATTAAAATCTTTAAACATAGAAATTATCTACAATGTATGTTTGAATGAAAAATAGAAAAAACAAATGGGGGTCACCAGTGAAAATGAAAAGTTCCGGCTTCATAATCAAGGGTACCCACGTTTGCCAGAAACGCCATACTGAATTTGGGACTTTTAACATGTGAGCATATTGCGGAGTTCAAATGTTCAAAAATAGATAAAAATGAGCAAAAGATTATAATAAACTCAAAAAACATACATGCATACATACATCTCATGCGTGACATGGAACCTACACAGTGCAGAAAGGAATTGCTAACCTAGTTTGAAAATGGTTTTGGTCCATTGAAACACATAGTATTCAGGGGTGGGACAGTTTTCCTTATATGTCTAAGGTGGAACCTTATAAAACTATAAAAGTAAAACAAAATGCCCAATCAGCATGAAACTTGATCAGAACATTTGTTCGAATAACATCTTAGCCGATTTCAAAAATGGGTCTGGGTAAAAGCAATGTAAGAAGCCACATATATTACACAAACATCACAAAAGTTGCACAAAACAGTCCTTCCGGTCTCTGGTGAGCAATGTAGGGCCATTGGCATTCTTCTTACAAACATCTCTGAGACTAAAACAAAAATGTATCTGAAAATAAAATGGAACACAATGCTTATTAGTTATATATACATATGTAGCATAGACATCTTAACCTGACACTCTCTTAACTCAATCCATGTTTCAATTCTAAAATTGTTATTATCCAAACATCCATTGACCATACAGATATATATGGGTTTGCTCATTTTGGTCAGTCCGTACATCGACAAGTTGGGCGTCCTTCCTCAGAGTCCAACAGTTTTGATTTAATTATCGCCAGCATTCATTAAATTAGTTTGTAATTTAATAGCTTGGTAATCTAAATTATCAGCCAAATTGTCACAGGAAATGTAGAGTCTTGTAAATTGAAGTTGTTTAACCTGTTTCACTCTAAGCCTATAAGTTTTCATCTTATCTTAACAAAACTTACTGAAAACATTTTATGTTATATTTCAGCGGTGTAAAATTGTATTGCGAACTGCAGTTATGGTACCTTTATATATCAAAAGTTACCTTTTGAAAAAGTATCTGCAACCCCTACTCAACTTCATCCAAACTTCACCAAAATTAATATTTTAATTAATATTTGTTTTAATTTTGAGGGGGGATTATGGTTTTTACAACACTCTTTCTTTTATTTATAATGACTTGCCTGTGCATTTGTGTCACTAGTGTAATGATTAAAAAATAATTGTGTTTTTCAATGGGCTAAACTTTTATATACTCTGTTTTAATTTGAAAATAAATATATTCTTCATAACAAATTTGTAATATATATAATTATATTTTTGCATTTTAAAAGCTCGCAATTTGTTAAAATGTTTTGTTTTTCCGTACTTTTATAGATGTGTAAGCAGACCTTTAAACTTGCTCAAAAGAGCACTGACCCTGTTTGTGAGGGTTTAAAGGGTTGGAGTCTCGGAGTCGCTGCACGTTTGTCAGAACATTGCCGAAATGGCTAGTCATTTAAACTAATTTATACAAGCACTAGTATTACCATGTGATCTTTAAACACAGTTTATTAAGATCCATCCATGTAGTAGTGGATAACATGTTATTGAACATGAGGCAGTTAAAAGGTCCACTTATATATTTCTCAAAGGATTAGATTGAACCTTCAGATGTGATCACCATGAAGTGAGATATGCAAGACGTAGTATTGCATCTTAAAGATTTTAAAGCATAGTGTACAGTGTGTCGATGTACTACAGTTTAGTTGTCTTAAAACATCTTATATTTGTTTGTATTAATAAAAATAGAAAGTCCTTCTTAGTGGTGTCTTCTGTTTCTGAAATATTGAAGAGACACGAGAGATAGCTCTCTAAAGTATCTCCTTAAATGACATGCACAGGTTAGTTCACCATGATTGTGAGAAAAACGAGAAAAAAACACACAAGTAAACAAAAACTTTATTAAAATAATAGTCACACAAAACTCTCAAGATGATGCAGGTTTCTTATGCAGTTCTTCTTCAGGCAAATCCTCCAAGTGAGATTCTGCCACTTCCGCGTCTTCTGCCTGAATATTGAATAAGATTGTGATATAAATTGAGCTCCATTCTGGTAAAATGGTGCTTAATGCATGTGCAGTCTGCACACGCTAATCAGGGAAGACACTTTCTGCCTAAACTTGATTTTCACTACAAAGAGACTTCNAAAAGAGTGACAGACCGACAGCCTGACGGCCTGACAGCCTGACCGCCTGACGGACAGTGCGAAAACTATATACCCCCGTTTCTTCGAAAGGGGGCATAAAAATCTTGAAACAGAAAATACAGTGAAAGGGTAACGTTGCGATTCAGCCATTGTGGGCCGCACAGGCTCATCCTAGATAACAATTTATGCAGAAGCACCATACCCGGTTTTCTCGTGAAATGACCATTGCATGAGCTATTCTGTACAGACATGAAAGAACTGGCACTTTCTGGTACCAATGGCAGTGAAAAACAAGCAAATTCGTAGAATTGATATCCCCCGCAACATATATTTTGTTTAAGGATGGGTGCAAATCGGACGGATGAGCATACTACTATACAAAAGGCCATTACTCCGTTATTAACAGATTGTGTACAATGTCATTTGACGTGCATCATCCTCTTATCCATATATATACACCCTTTCAGTTATTCGCATTTACTAGTGTTAGAGTTGTGACCCTTAGCCGGATGTGACGTCAAGCGGGGATTAACAAAATCAGCCGGAGAGAAAATTGTACAGTGTAGCTGAAAAAANATAGACGTCGGGTTTTTGGTCGCCGACGTCGCGACGAGAATCCGACGGTAATATGACGTCTAACCGACGTCATGTGTTTGCTGGGTAATTATGTAAACATATAATCATAATTATTTTATTAATATTTTTGTGTGTAAGCAAACCACACTATAGTAATTTGTTATTAGATGTTATGAATCAAAAACTGTTTTAGTAACTGCTTAATGATAAGTATTGGAAAAACAAAATTTTAGTTGTATTGTTCAGAATTTCCTGTTAAGGACGTTATGATTGTTTCTCTAGTTTGTTCCATCGTTTCTAATCAAGAAAAGGATATTAAATGATTATGAAAACTATTAAGTTATATATTGTTCTTATTGTTTTCAGTTTATGCAATTCAGTTTTGTGTTTGATTAATTACATAAACATTAGTTTCAGCCAAAGAATTTGACTTCGGTTATCTGAATAAAAAAATGCACAAACTAAACGGCTAACATCAACATACCGAACGCTAGACGACAAAGACAATTTCGGCAAATTGACAGATTTACGGAAACTGTCGACCCTGAAGTAATCACAGGTGTTGGGCGCGTGGCCAAGTCACTTAAACACTATCAATATGTCATAAAACTACATTTTTTATAAAAAAAAATCTGATATGATATATATATATACAAGGTAGGTATCTCTTGACAGAGGAAAATCACCTCAATCAACATTTTAAGCGATTAATTGCCTAAATGGCGGTCGATTTTCGTAAACTATGTACCATTTTGTTGGGAAATGTTGCCTCGTGACGAAAAATGACCACAAACGGCTACTTGCTAACATAAACTACAAGAAAACACTTCTCGAACTCGAAGGAATGCAAGGTCGGCTCTCGTCTGACCGAACGTACAGTGCCGATTTTTACAAGAGTAAAACTATCGAAATACCCCAGCAACCGAACATAATTCGCATTAGTACAATAAACAAATACGAGTTTATCAACTTACAACACAGATTTGTCCTGTTGTCTGCGTTCTTACGTCGAAATCGTTGTAAATCGGGAATTGTCCAACAATGCCCCCAAAAGACCAAGACTATGCTACATCACCCTGGTTAGGCCACTTGTTGAATACTCCTAAATCATCTGGGATCCATTAACCAGTGCAAACATCTGGGAGCTTGAGATGGTGCAACGCCGAGCCGCAAGGATGGTCTTCTCAGACTACAGAAGGACCAGCAGTGTTACTGCTATGCTCCAGCAACTAGGGTGGCCATCTCTCCAAGAGCGCAGAGCCCATGCAAAGGTTACCATGATGTACCGCATCGTCAACGGCCTTGTTGAAGTCCCTACATCCAACTTCACTGCCATCAGCTCCGCAAGAGGTCATGGACTCCACTATATGGTACCATTTGCTAGAACTCAGTGCTACCAAAAATCCTTCTACCCAGACACCATTCGCCTGGAACAGCCTTCCCCAGTCAGTAGTCAGCTGCCCAACCATCGACAGCTTCAAGATGGAAGTGCTACCAGTGAACCTTCGATAGACAGTACATAGCGTGTTTTTACCTGCACTATACATAGGTTTTTTAAATTCGTTTTCTTATTTTATTTTCAATCACTTCAACTGTACATAGACACATCTTGCACCGCAATGCGCTAGCACGAGTATACGCCGAAAGGTGTCTGTACTGTATTGGAAGAAGTAGAAGTTTATCGGCAATTTCGAGTCCAGCTCCATGTCGAGCAGACGCTTACAAGGTGAAGGTCGCGGGGGTGTGTAAGTTTCGGAACGCTTCTCAATTCTACCTAACAATAATTTGGTGGAATATTTAAAACGTCAACACTGTTTTTTCACACAAGTATTTGTTCAAGTATTTGTTCACAAAAAATAACAATCATTACTTGGTAAGTTTTCTTTGTGATCCGTTCATTAAATATTTAAATAATGTGCAATGATGACCCAATGAATCATATTTATACATTGAAAAACATTTTATTCACACTTTTTGCATAAGAACACTGACCCTTCACTTTGGGCCTTTTTCCACTTCGAATGGTGTGAAAGACCGGCACATGAACGATGGATCCAGCCTTCACACTTGTCACATTGAATCCATTGATTAGCTATGCCTCCTTTGTTTGTGAAATTTGTGTTCTTGTTACAGACAAGGCACAGAACATCATCATTTTCCTCCACTGTAGAGTTGTCAGAATCCGACACATTTTTTCTCTTTCTAGTTTCAACTTGTGAAGAAGTACTTGGTTGATCTATGTCAATCACACTCGGACTTTTCTTGGAACTCTTTTTACATGGCTTTTTTTTACCTGGCTTTTTTTCACCTTTGCCTTTGGTAGACACCAACATTTGTTTTCTGTGTGACATTTTCTTTTTTATATGAAAATTGTCCAGAATATCTTTTCTAAATTGAAATCTCAACCATCAAAAAGATTTTAATTAATCTTGTATAAATAATGTGAATATGTTTTTCAAAATCTTGATTGTCAATAATTCTATTAAAAATGTCAGCAGTCTTCTGAGAACTGTCTTTCACAGCAGTATAAAACGTTTTTCAATGTATAAATATTATTCAAGGGGTCAACATTGCACATTATTTAAATATTTAATGAACGGATCACATAGAAAACTTACCAAGTAATGATTGTCATTTTTGTGAACAAATACTTGTGTGAAAAAACAGTGTTGACGTTTTAAATATATGAATAAACAATACTGATAATATAAATTAAACAGACATGTTGCCAACAATTAATGTCTTAAGCTATTAATACCCACTATTGTATACCTGTTCATGCAATTTGCAGGCTTATACGAACTGTACAGAAAAACAGGGCCGGATTAAGCACTGGGCTAACAAGGCTGCAGCCTTGGGCCCCCGATTTTTAAGGGGCCCCAACGACAGGCCAGTTTCCCAATGTCTGATCTTTCTTTATTACGCCATTTAACGACTCTTATCGGGATTGCAGTAAACAATTATGTGTGATTTTACGAGTTTCCCGATGTATATTCAATTTTTACCGTTTAGTTCGCTTTGATTTACTATGCTATCAATTTTCTTTCTGTGTTGTATATCCATTCAGAACCATTAGTTTCTCTGTTTATTATGAGATTGCTCGTATGGTCATGACAACATCTGAATGTTGTGAAACTTTACAACTCTCTTATCAGCTTTTTACTGGATATCCGGGACACGTTTGACGATATTGAAGAGGAGGCCAAAGCGTTTGTTGAAATCAACGAATATAAGGATGCGAATAAGCGTTAGAAACGGCGGAAACTATTTTGTGACGAGAGTACGACACCAGATGCGAATTTGGAGCTTGGTGCACGTGACAATTTTCAAATTCACATATTATACAGCATAGTTGATTGTCTCTCTGTTGAACTTCACAAGCGGTTGAGCGCATATTCTGGTCTTCACAAACTGTTTGGTTTCAAGACAGAGTTTGAGTCTCTCACGTTGGATGATCTACGGAAATGTGCAACGCATCTAGTGGAGTGTTATCCAGATGACATTGAGGCGCCTTTTATTGACGAGTTCGTTCAGTTCAAAGCCATCTTAGAAGCTGACCAAGACAGAACCATCGCCCACATGAGTGAACTGCTGAAGTTAGATGGAGGTCAACTACAGACAACCTTTCCAAACGTTGCCATCGCTGTACGAATACACTAAACATTTCCAGTTAATACATTTCAAGGTGAGAGGTCATTTTCAACATTATCACGCGTGAAAAAATATCTGAGGAACACCATGAGTCAGAAAAGGTTGACAGCATTGGGGCTACTGTCTATTGAATATCAAGTCCTCCGAGAACAAGACTTCACACAGCTGATGGATGGCTTTGGCCAGCTGAAGTGTCATAGAAGAGACTTATGGACTGGAATCTGTTGCATGTAACATACGTGTTAAGTTCAGTTAATAAAATAGTTATAAATTGTTTAACTTGTTTTGCTATATATTTAATTTATATTTAATGTAACTGTCAACTGTGTACAAATGCAAGATTTCTGATCTGTGTAGTTGTATCAAGTATGATTTCCAATATACAGAAGGGGACCAGAGGGAAGGGGGCCCCTGTAACATGTGCAGCCTTGGGCCCCGAAACAGCTTAATACCTGCAGAAAAATGTATTATAAATCTTCATTGATACCATAATGATCAAGGTTAAATATTTGATGTATAGTATTGAATAGTGATCCTCTATAAAGTTTGTTCAAATCATATTTCTGAGGTCAAAATTGTCCCTGCCTAGGTGAGTGTGGTGAAATGTTTTCAGTTGACTTTATACTTGGTATGTGACATCAGATTGTGGTCAAATTTTGTTCTAATCATACCCCTGGGTTTGAAACTGGCCATGTCCAATAACAAGCGATCTAGGGCCATGTTGGCCCTCTTGTAATATTATGTCTGTAATTTTAGTATAATGAGCTCTTTTCCATGAATAATTCATTAAAACGATTGTTTGTTTTATCATTTTATCTGTATTTTAAAACTGTGTTCATGCAGGGCATGGTTTCATTATTGGGTTGTTTTATTTGGTAATTATTGTAAGCATACAGTTTTGTGATCAAATCAATTAAATGTAGTATATATGCTGGGGTGTTTTTTTTTTCATATAAATTGGCAAAATTAGTAAGTAGAATAGATAAAACCGAATATAAAGCATTAAAAAAATAAAAAAAAAGTTTATTCCAAGATTTATGTATTATTCAACATTAACATAAAAGTGTGTTTAATTTTAAACACAATTTTATATATGTTTATGGCCAGTTGTGGTTTGAAGTCTGAGCTGTCTTTGTTTATATAGATAACATAGTTTTTATAATTATTATATATAAATAATTGCCCCCCCAAAAAGTTTCAAAACCTGTTAAAACTTTTCCAGTTGTATTTTTGTCAAATATCTTATAGCTAATTGAAACAACAATAAGTTGGCGCTTTTAACGGCCATGAAGCTAATCAACAAAAACTATAAAAAAAAACGTGTTAAAAGATCAAAATAGATGGTTTTTCAATTGTCAAGTTAATGGACTGTTGATTTCCAATACCTGGGCATGGTAAGATTGCATGGTAAATTTTAATCCACAATTGGTAATGGCTGTCTCTCCAAATCTCTATTATTTTCTTCACAACTTTGTTTTTTGTTTTCAATTCTCTGCACTGCCCATTTGAAATAAGTATATCCTCATTAATTGTTTCCTCAAACGGTATTCTAGTTTTACGCTATGCAAAAGGGGGAGTGTTCAATCTATGTTTTGTCTGTCTGTCCGAAATCTAATGTTGATTGAATTGAGTTTGCGTGGGTCTGAAACAAATTTCCATGATAATCGTTTCCATCCTACTAGATGTCTGCACATGTCTGTCTTTTAGCCATTTGTCTTTCCGTCCGTAACACGTTTTGTTTCAGCGTCAAATCTCAGACACTTGTGATTCATGTGTTATTGCTCTTTGCATAGCAATCCATTGCCGATTTTGATCTCATTCACTAATAAACTGATAATATACTGATTGTCTATGACTCTTTATATGCAGCATCACTATTGGGTGGTCATGCGGTTTTTCAGTTTGTTCCGCTCAAATAAATTTTAATGCAGATATTGCCCTTTCATAAGTTATATTTTCAGATGAATTCAAAGGTTTTGTGCAAGATCACAGGAACTACGGTAATGATCCGAATTTGATGCAACGGAATATGCTATATCCCTACCGGGTAGGCATAAGTATATCTGGAGGGTAAGTTGGTTCCTTTTTTCTAGTTCCTTATTCCTTATTCGAATAAGGAACAGTTCCTTATTCCTTATTCACGCTATTCATATTTGACATAAGGTTTTTAAGAAAAATAATGCATACAATTCTTAAGTTAATCTAAACAAAATAACAAGAATACATTTAATTTATGTATTACGATACATATTCATGTGTCTTCTTTGCGTTTGCATAGGATTTCTTCTATAAACCGAACCGGCATTTTCTACTTCGAATACTTACTTCACATTAACCAAAACCTAAAGCCTGTATATTTATTTAACATTAATGTGATATTAAAATGCAATCTAGTAGATTTCAAAATATTAGTTTTTATTTAAATTCCATTTCCTTTTCGCGGCTGAAAAAGGAAAAGGGAACCAGTTCCTTATTCCTTAGTCAAGCCAAATAAGGAACTAGCATTTCTTCCTTAAAAGATAAGATAAGACCAACGTGTACCACATATAAATACAAAACATTGTATATGTAGGTTGGCTATTAAAAATATTGATTGATATTCCTTTTGTCTTAGTTTTACTAAATCATAACCCATTTTCTTTTTCGCGGCTTAATAATTTAATTAATAATTTACTTATTGAAACCGAAAAAGGAACTGGCATGTTCATACTAATCAAATTAAGAAAAAAATGAACCAGAGAGAACCACATAAGAATGAAAATCATTGCATATGTAGGTTTGGATATAAGAATTATTAATTGCAATATATTTCTACTGAGTTTTGTTTACTGATAACCCAGTTTCTATTTCGCGGCTGATTAAGGAGAAAGGAACCAGTTCCTTATTCATTATTCAAGCCGAATAAGGAACTGGCATTTTCTTACTTAACCATCAATGAAATTGATCCAAAGTATATATGTATATATAAATAGGCTGGATATTTAAAATCATTATTACAATACGTTTCTTTTTAGTTTTAAGTAATGATAATCCAGTTCCACATTTAGTTTGAATAAGGAATAAGGAACTGGTTCCGTATTCCTTATCCAAATCGAATAAGACACTGGAATGTTCTTACTATAAATAATAAATTTAAATGAATCAAAGAGACAAATATATCAACGAAAGTCATTGTAAATGTAAGTTGAGTATCAAACATATTAATTGCAGTACATTTCTACTTTGTTTTATTTAATGATAACCTAGTTCAATATTCGGTTTGAATAAGGAATAAGGAACTGGTTCCTTATTCCTTATTCAAATCGAATAAGGAACTGGCATTTTCTTACTAAACAAATACATTAATATAAACCAAAGAGATCAATAAATAAATGAAAATCACTTTAAATGTAGGTTGGGTATAAACAGTATTTATTGAAGTACATTTCTACTAAGTTCTTGTTTGTAATGATAACCCATGCAGTGCCTTTTTCGCGGCTGAATACGGAAAAAGTAAACACTTGCAATAACTAAAAAAAGGACTGATAACCACCTAGATCAGCGCCATTTTGTCGGTTCCCACGTTCCCACGCCTAATCGTGCGCCAATGTTGAAGGTCGGCGGATTTACCGTTGGCATCCCAGAGCGAGAAAACGCGTTTTCGAAGATGGAAAATGTATTGAAATAAAAACACTCAATTACAGCTTAGGTTTTTTTTCATTTAAAATAAATACAACGAAATACAGAGGCATTTATATGAAACTTTCCAGTCTAGTAGAGGCACCTTGATCGCTGCTTCCGGTGCAGTCTCGCCTGTATGGTGACGTGAGTGACGTCGCTCTGACGACAACGCTTTCCAAAATATTGGCATTCGGTTCGAATACAGAGCGCAACTGTAACGCTAAAAACGGTGAAGGACTGTACCATCGAGACCATCGCCATTTTAGATCCCACGTTCAATAATCGTGTGCCGAGGCTGAAGGTCGCCGTATGAACCTTTGGTCTGCATGAGCGAGAAAACGCGTATTAAACAAATCTATGAAGAAAAATACGCCATAACAGCCAGTATGCACGCAGGTGATTGAATTATAAAATAAAATATTGAGGTATCTCGATGAAACTTTCCAGTCTACTAGAGGCACCTGGACCGCTGCTTCCGGTGCAGTCTTGCTTTTATGGTGACTCGTTGAAATCACTCTGCATCCTTAATCATATCCCTTCGTAACTGTTTACGTATGAGAACGGAATGAGAATTCTATAACATGTTCAGTATTCAGCTATCTTGTCTTGGCCAAAGGTAAGGGCAAGATGAAACTTCAAGAACTGCATAAGAGGTATAAATAAAAAATCTTACATTAAACAAAGCCAATAATTACGAGTATAAAGCTGCACTATGCTAGAATGATCCGAATTTAAGTATCCGAAATTATGGCCTCTGAATAAGGAATTGGTAATAAGTAAGCAATCTCTTGCACGACGGTTACATTACATTTATGTGTATGTGAGAGCAACGAACGACAACTCTGCATGGAGATTGATAAGTTAGTTCCTTATTCGGAAGCCTGTATTTCGGACGATCACTTCGGATATTTTATTTTTTTATATGTTGTGTGTGCTATTTAAGCTTGATTATGTTATATGGATGTATTCTGTAACATTTCTTTTGTTTATTCTATTTGACGATAAACGCATGAAAACAAGTATTGCGATAATAAGGAAATGGAATGGTCTTACTCAAACATAAATTAAAATTAACCAAATGAAACTTAAAGGACTGTCAACCACGAATGACAAAAAAAACGAAAAGTTCTAAAATACCGTGTGTGTTTTTTACAATCATTAGTTTATATTGATTAAAATATCACGACCGGGGATTGACGTCAACATGATTATACACAGGCGATTGGTGTATAACGGATAGCTAAGGACTTCGAGTCTCATTTCAACGTAAACACCATGCATTCAGTAATTAAACCATAAAACCTCGAAAGACAAATGTCTTTTTAATTGAAACATGCCAGCGGGTTTAAATTTCTGACAAAAATTACTTGTTTACAGCGCGAAATATTTCATGGTACACTGATTCAGTCATTACCGGATCGCTTAGGTCTTTATCGGACTACACGTGTATCGTGTTATTTCTTAAAATTTGACCCAGCATTTGTGAAAAATATTTAAAGATATGTACATTTCAAGAAAGGAAATTCATTTCTGCGTTCAATAAGACCAAGTTCATGGAAATCGCTGCACAATTGATGAAGTAATGACTGTTCAAAACGATGCACCCTATATTCGGGTTATTTTGAGTTGATTACCTTGCTATATATATATATATATTTAATTGTGAAAAATATGTTTTCAGAGAAATCGATTTTTCATTATAATTTGATTATTTTTCATTCAAAATGATGTTTTAACTAATAAATATCATAGCCACGCGCTAACCACCTGTGTATTGGACATCTTGAACTTCAATTGAGTTTATATGTAGTTTGGGACAATCCCCACATTCCTGAATATGGGTCACCACATGTCCGTTATTCACTAAATCACGAGTTGCAGCTTTCATGCTTTTTGTATATGGTACGCATCAATTTGGTTTCTGAGCGTTCTTACTTTTGTAAAGGACAGATTTTACTAAAATATTACATCAATGAACATTAATCTGCAAAATTCAAGAAACCATACGTCTTCTCTTTTCCTTTCATCACAAAAACGGTGCGTACATAACATGACCTTGGTTTGCTTTCGAAAAAAGAAACAGTTGTAAACATTGACACACGTCAACAACAACATGAATCGACTGAACAATGATATGTTTTTTGTATTCAATTTATAGAAAACTATTAATCTTAACATAAATAAAAGTATTTTGCAAAAAACTTTTAACTTATCCGTTATTCACTAAAATCCGCTATACACCAATCTAATGTACTATTTTATAAAACAAAACGAGCCGTGCTTGTTGTCTTCTTGATTGCAAGGTATTCCAATTTAAATCTTTAATTATATATGTGACTGTGCCCGGGGTCTTGCTGTAATTATTCGTTACAAATCTGGCGGCTTGACGCTGAACATTTTCAATTTATCAATATCCTTCTGATGGTAAGGGTCCCACACACTAGAGCAATATTTCAAGGATGGTCTAACAATGCTGTTGTAAATATGCCGCTGCCTGAGTTTCCATTTTAGAAGAATGAATGTTTCGTTTTAAGAAGCCTAAGCTCTGACTTGCTTTACTACTAATTTTATTTACATGGGGTGACCAGTTCAAAGTTGAGCTTATTTCAACACCAAGATAAGTTGCTTGGTTTATTTTATATAAACTAATAATTGTAAAAAAAATCGGTATTTTAGAACTTTTCTTTTTTAGTCATTCGTGGTTGACAGTCCCTTTCATGTCAATGAAAATCATGGTATATGTAGGCTCGAAATAAAAAATATGTATTGCAATACATTGCTTCTGAGTTTTATTTAATGATAACCCAGTTCCTTAATCGGTTTGAATAATCGGAGCTTTTCTTTGTCAAACAATTCGGTATGTTTTGCTGACATGTACATACAACTTTTTTTACTTCCGTCTCGTTTGCAAAACGAGGTTGAACATTTTTCGCGGTCACATTCTATGGCTCTGTTGGAAAATAAGAAGTTTGCGCATTAATTTAAAGGCCATTTTGTAGTCTTTCTGCCAGCAAAAGACCATTTCAGTTTTGATTAGTGTTTAAGATTTTGCAACACCTTTAATCAAATGAAGAATTAGGGCAATAACGGATAAGGCGTGATAATATGCGTATTGATAATATATTATATTAAAATATATGCAAATCTTGTTAATTCTTACAATAAATGATCTCAATCTTAATGTTTTATTTATGTTCCATGTTCAATATCGATGATAAGATATGATTCGAATAATTTACATGGTTTATAAGATGCCCATATCTGTTGGATCTATTTAAGATTTTCAACAGATAATTCACACATGAACACCATGCGTAAAGTGTAGATACAGAACACATATAGAAAAAAAATAATAACACAAACAATGAATATAATTTATACATTCAAAACATTAAATAATAACTGACAATGTAACTTGGTCATTGTAAACAACACAGTTCATGTCAATAGCGTGTTAGATGCCCTCCTGAGTGGTTTCGATCACGTGATTCGTTATGGCTACAACTGATCCGTTAATGCATAAATTCTGCGGCGAAAAAAAGGTATCACAAATACATATTGCCTGCGTTTAAAATAAGGCTATGTGCTGGAACAGTAAGCAAAGGTAATATTTTATCAAACTGGTGTAAAAGAAATCTCAAAACATGTATTGATTTTCACCAGAACAACTTAATTACGTTACTGATCCGGTAATGGTAACTTTACTGTACGTAGTTTCACAAAAAAGTCTGTGTCGTTCGTTGTCGTAGTGCAATAAAACAATTTTGACGGAAAACTATTATACACGTTAGTCATAATCTATATGAATATATGCGAGAATGATAACTTTAATATGATTAATATATATCATCCCATTAGGGGTACAATTAAGTGGACTGTTAGCTGTAGCACAGCATGGAATTGAAAACGAAGACCTGTTGAGATTTCGTCAAACATAAATGGAGTTCCACTGATTATCTTTCATTTAAATGATCTGGTTACATCAATGGGCTATACATAAACATGTTCATTGATAGATCTGTGTGTACATGTTCTTACTTATATAAGTATATCCATGCAGTTAGTGTCAGCTAGTCGCTAAAAAATAACCAAGTAAACATTTAAAATATATACGGCATATTTTTAATACAATTCCAAAGTATACTGCAACTCCATAAGATACAGCGCCTGAGCTCTCACGAGGGTTGTATATCTACAAGCTAAATGAACCCAATGACGTGAAAAGCGTATTTACATTAAATCTATTGACATTTTAAACGAACCTTGAAATCTGAGCGCTTTTAATATTCAGTTTTGAATAGCCTTACTACGCGAGTACACCTATAGCCCATTATGAACGCAACGATTTCGGATGTACGGTTTGAATGTTATGAATTTATGATCGATTTAACCATGTTGGTTCACCGCTGATATACGAACATTCATTGAGGATCTATAAAGATGACATACGAAAATGCGTGCATTCATGTATTGGATTCATGATTGACGTGGACACATGTTGAACGTGATTCATAACTTTCATCAAATTAAATTACTGGAGAGGGCACGAACAATCAAACTTATCAGCGCCCGTATTCACAAAGCTCCTTATGAAAAGATAATTTCTTAAATTCCGTTTTTTTTTCAGACTTGTTCTGTTTGGAGATATATTTAGATTAAATTGTTTGAAACAAGTAAATATTACGAAAACGATTAATATTTTTTTCATTTGTAAGCAGACCACGTTTGATTTAAAATCGAAAACCTTATCTGAAGTTTCTCCCTTCATTATTACTTTAAGATTATATTTCATAAGAGGTTTGTAAATACCAGCCTGGGTCTAAACATAATATGGTTACAAGAAATAAGACGGTTATATACGTCTCGAAATAATTTCATTTAATACATTCGGCACTGTCACATCTAAGTTAAGCACGATCACCGTATTGCTCAGTACGATCGATGTACTTGAAGGCGCGATCGTCCTGCACACTATATCTGAGGCGTCATGTACGATACATTTGCTCTATACCGATTTCTGGGCCGTTCATGTGCAGTATCGCTGAATGCTGACATACGATCTATGGACGGTTCAATTCGATTACAGTATCACTGTATAATGACATACGATCTATGGACAGTTCCATTTGATTACAGTATCGCTGTATGATGACATACGATCTATGGACAGTTAAATTCGATAACAGTATCGCTGTATGATGACATACGATCTATGGACAGTTAAATTCGATTACAGTATCGCTGTGTGATAACATACGATCTATGGACGGTTCCATTCGATTACAGTATCGTTGTATGATGACATACGATCTATGGACGGTTCAATTTGATTACAGTATCACTGTATGATGACATACGATATATGGACAGTTCAATTCGATTACAGTATCGCTGTATGATAACATACGATCTATGGACGGTTCAATTCGATTACAGTATCGCTGTATGATGACATACGATCTATGGACGGTTCAATTCGATTACAATATCGCTGTATGATGACATACGATCTATGGACAGTTCAATTCGACTACAGTATCGCTGTATGATGACATACGATCTATGGACAGTTCAATTCGATTACAGTATCGCTGTATGATGACATACGATATATGGACAGTTCAATTCGATTACATTATCGCTGTATGATGACATGCGAGCTATGGACAGTTCAATTCGATTAAAGTATCGCTGTGTGATGTCATACGATCTATGGACAGTTCAATTCGATTACAGTATCGCTGTATGATGACATACGATCTATGGACGGTTCAATTCGATTACAGTATCGCTGTATGATGACATACGATCTATGGGCAGTTCAATTCGATTACAGTATCGCAGTATGATGATATACGATCTATGGACAGTTCAATTGTATTACAGTATCGCTGTATGATGACATACGATCTATGGACAGTTCAATTCGATTACAGTATCGCTGTATGCTGACATACGAGCTATGGACAGTTCAATTCGATTTCAGTATCGCTGTATGATGACATACGATCTATGGACAGTTCAATTCGATTACAGTATCGCTGTATGATGTCATACGATCTATGGACGGTTCGATTCGATTACAGTATCGCTGTATGATGACGTTTGTATGATGACGTTTGGTGACATTTCAGTACGGCTACTGAATCGCTTAGTAAGATCTATGGGCAGTTTTGTACGATGACGTGATCACTCAGTACAATCTTTGGAGAGTTCAGTACGATTACTGTATCGTTAAGTACGATTTTTGGACAGTTCTGCACGGTGACATAACCGCTCAATACGATCGATGGACATCTCGTAAAGTATGCATATTTTAAACTCATCGGTAATGTATATTATAAGAAATAAAAAACTTAAAAGAATATCTTTATCGTGTAGACGTCGGTATCCTGTGATCGTCGTGCAAAAGAGGTCGTCGTTATATTGACTCGTACCGATGACACACATCTCGATGTATCCTACTGTGGGCATAGCAATAGCCTGATTAGCATGTAAACGATACAGTTTCGAAGTAGTTAAGTTGCTTATTAAGTTGTATATCTTTTGTCAACATAATTAGAGGAATTCATTCAGAACTTCAATGGACGGTTGAATGTAAATACGAGTACTTAACATTTCTTCACACGGTGGCTATAATCCTTTACGAATGTCCGCTTTATTTACACAGGGTATATTCAAGCGTTCGATACTTTATAATTGTTTGAATTGATCGAGATGAAAAGGGAATATTATCTGCACTAAAGTCCCCAGCGGTTTATGACAGCCGGTAGATATGTGACAGTTGTAAAGTGTTTCGTGCTTTGGTAACCGTACACAATATTTATTTTTGGGTGCGTTTTTATTTTAAGTACATTTAAGTACATTCTTTCCATTGTCAAGATAATTTTACCAATGGAAAGTATGGAAAGACTTTGGTGACCCCCGCTAAAATACAAATAATTATATGGTTACGGTCGGGATTTTCATTTTTCGCGGAACTTTCCCTTTCCAGGAAAAAAAACAATGCCTCGGAGGCTTTCCATAGAAAAGTAATGCAGACCATGCGACAAAAATAACTTGAACTAAAAATAACAATAACATCATGCTTTATAGAGGTTTAGTATACAATGCAATGGTCGACCCTAGACAAAATATAGAAAATATATACTAATTTGTTTATTAACAAGTAGTGTGCACTATTTTACATGTGTAGTTGATATATTTATTTTCCGAATGAACTATTTCATTTATCCCATCGATTGATGGCAATTTGAAAGCCTTTCATTAGTAGAAAATCAACCTGAAAGTACATGCCGTTTAAAATGTATACGTTGGCGCAATTAAACTGCAATGTTGCTTGCATTTAAACTTTAAATACAGGGAACATTGTAATTTTATTGCGCCAACGTATAAATGTTTATTTTAGACCATTATGTTAAACATTTGTTTGGGCATTAGTCGAGTATTTACACACGGTTTTAATACACGGAACATTTCAGTAAATTTGCTCGGACACATGATCATTCCAGGCCGTTTCACAATACGTTCAGACGATATAAACAGGCGGAAATGACGTGTCGCTGCCTGTCTGGCCGGTTTTATTGTTTCTCGCTACCTGATAGAGACCGGAGATTCCCGCAATCTGTCAATATAATAATCTTACAAGGAATTCAGGCCTTGTTTTCATAGAAGCTCTTCCTGCCATTCATGTCGACAATAAAGTGGCAGTAATAAAGAAGGGAGATTAATATTTATTGATTCGTCCCTGTCATTAGGTTTTCATGGATTCTTCGACGTTTGTGATTCCCTCGCATAGCCTTTAAAAGCATAGCCACATTAGGAAATGGGTGTATAAATAAAGTAAAACTTTTAGTTAAATACCGGTTCACGCGTTTATAACTATTTTATGTTTGGGGGTTTAATATTCGCAATAGAGACGCGTCTGGGGCCCGTAAAATACCCGCCTGTATGGAAAATGCGTATTAAAATTGTAACCGCTTGCTGGAAAAAAAAACTACTACCGCGTTGTTTTCCTTTACATTCGGAGCACTATTCTCGTCAATCAATGCCATGCTTATGATTAACTTAATTTTCATTCATGTGGGTAATTTAATTATAGAAAGTAATTATAAAATTTCTTTGTATTCTATATTCTTTATTTTGCATAACCTGTCGTTTATGACGTCGTTTGTCTAGGACATTAAATCTAGAAACTTTAAACATAAAACAACCATATCTATATCCGATAATCTGATTACAGTTTTGCGTACAAGTATACTAATCTTATAATCTCTGACCCAACAAGTCCCTGTTAATCCGACATTAATAAATAGACAAAAAGATTAACGGTAAATGAGCTGTTAGTAGTTAATAGTATTAATAATGATTCCTCCGTCTCTATAGATCCCTTACTAAATGAGCGTAGGGCATACTCTATAAAAACAAAAATGAACATAACAAAAGTATAGTAAAAAAAATAATTATAACGTTAATCCTTCCAGTAGATGTGTTAAAATACAAGCACAAATAATGTCAGCACTGTTATGACTAAAATATCTTCCAGGCAGATCCAGAAAATAATGCACACTCGCTTTTGCACAAATCACAATCATAAAAGTGAACAGTGAACAAGTCCGTAAACATGCTAGTCGCCATTACTCGTTTATAACTCGTAGTAATCTCGGGTCTATAGTTGGCGGCGCGGACGTCCCGCCTCTTCCCACTTCCTCTACGTTCATTGCGGGAACCCCCTTGTGTGACGACGTTCGACTCTGACGCCCAGCGACGTCTTTCGGCGACTTCGAGATTTTCCCGTCCGCCTGGCGCTTAGACGACACGGAGCTATTAATAGATTCGCTGCTGGATTCTAAAGAGCCGTCAACCGAGCCCATTTTCCCGCCATGACCGACATTCTGCGAGAGTTTCCGAGAATTTGTTTTCGATTGCTGGCGTCCCTTTCCCGATATAAGATTTTCGTCCGGCCATTGGCGCGAAATAGCCGCGCTCTTTGCGCGCGAGGATCGACGGCCCCTTTCAACGTCATCGATTCCATGTTCTGACGTCGCTGGCGTCATCAGCTTGTCGAGCGGCGGCAGCGACCCGTTTTCTCCGTTCTCGGACACCACGCTATGTCTGTACGAAGGGGTACATTGGAACTGGTAATGGACGTACAGCTTTCTGAACTCCGAGCGCCAGTTACCCCTATGTACAGAGGATGAGGAGTCGGACTCTACTTCCGACCGCCGAACAAACGCTGACTTCGCGCGAAGACGTTTTGTTTCAGACGAGGTATACGTTGCGTCTACCGGCGATATTTGGAACAGATATTCTGGATTGTTACGAATGTCAGTAGCACTAGCGCAGCGTATAAGCTGTTTGGTATTTTTCTCGTTCGGTGGTATATTTTCGGGCTGTTGACGTCTTCTTCGTCGCCTTGCTGACGTGACGCTGACGTCATTACTTATTATCGTCGGCGAGTGGCGGAATGAGTATTCGGTGCCGGATAATAGACTAGATTTGGAACTTCGATGTGAAATAATTGATGAGCGCGGTCGGCTGAGCGATTTCCGTGAGCTTCGGGTGGAAATGACGTCATCTTGGAAATTATTTCCGTTGACCTCGTGAAGATCAAGCGGTGTATTGGCTTCTATATGCGTCACGTCCGCTAGGACATCGGTGTTCTCTAAGATGCGTGCGCATCGTTCTCTGCTTAGACGATGAGCTTCGTGAAGTGGCGTAAATCCATCGTGATTCGCTTTGTCCAGCGGGATGCGGTATTTAACGTAAGCTTGTGTAATAAGTTTAACTATCATAGCGTTTCCGGAACGCACGGCGTAATGCAGCGCCGTGTTTCCGAGTTTATCGGCGTCGTTTAGGTTGAAATCTATTGCCTTCAGATATACCCGCACAAGGTCCGCTCGGTCGTATATCACCGCATACTGAAATGCGTTCAGTCCGTATTTATCCCTCAGAAACAGGGTAGCACCGTTCTCAATAAGAAGCCGACAAAGGCCCACGCCCCACGCTTCCGGTTCTATAAAGGCGCACAACATGAGCGGCGTCCGTCGCTCAGCGTCTTTCTGATCCAGATCGGTTCCATGGTCCACCAGGAAGCGAACCTGCTGGAAATAGCCATTTTTGATAATGTCCAAAAGTGTCATCGGCACATTTCGCGGATTTTTCATTTTTTTCTGGTTGGTTTTATATTAGACTGCGCCGGAATTTATTTCTGTTAACTTCAGAGATTTCCACTCTTATTTTAATCCTGCGGATTTCGACTGAAAAACGTGAGGCAGCAAATGCGTGAATAGAAACTCGCAGTGAACTGAAAATAGAAAAAAAAGAAAAACATGATGTATTTACCAAAGCGATATTTAATATTGACTTAAATTAAAATCAATATTGCTAAATGTTAGTATTCAATTTTAAATGACAACTAAAATGTATATGATTATAAATATGCTTTATTATTATTATTAATTATTATTAATTAAAGTTTCAAAGTTTCAAATGAATAAATATAGTTTAGTTGCATCTCTACTTTATTGCAAGTTTATATATTTTGTATTAATATAAATAATCCATGTGTGTCTAAAGATACCGATAAAATACACGTACAATTTGTAAAAGAATAAAGATTTATGAACTTATATGAGCAAAACTGTCATTTAAATCATACAAAATTTAAATTCTTATCATTTATAACTTAATTGAAATGTTAAAATAAAAAAAAATCGTATAACTGAAAACTTACTATTTGGCAAATAAATTATTTTTTAATTATATATTTACTTCAATGTAAAATTAAATATATAAAATAAATATATACATGCGAATGTTTGTCATTTTTAAACATGTGCAGTAACGTATGTACTATTTTACAATCCAAATACTATTCACCATACAATTTTGTTATACTTTTATCGATTTTTTTTTAAAACTTAAAAACCAAATATTTTCTAAATAACATTTGATTTCTTATAACTTATATACTTATGTTCACATTAATTTTAGTTGCTGAAAATCTAACAAAATAACGTATTTAAATAATTATGAAATTAAGAAATTGCGCGAAACTTGAATTATATAAGAATACAGATACATGTATAAAATGAATGTCTGCCATCGAGTTATACATTATACACATACATTGATTTTCTAATATGTGTCGTGTTCTGAGAAAACTGGGCATAATGCTTGTGCGTAAAGTGCCGTCCCAGATTAGCCTGTGCAGTCCGCACAGGCTAATCAGGGACGACACTTTCCGCTTTTCTGACAATTTTTGTTTAAATGAAGTCTCTTCTTAGCAAAAATCCAATTTAGGCGGAAAGTGTCGTCCGCACAGGCTAATCTGGGATGACAATTTTCGCACAAGCACTATGCCCAGTTTTCTCAGAACACGACACATATATTCAACACATGCATTTATTTTCAAATATATAGTAATATATTTGTGTCAATATACACTTCCTTATAAACCAACAAACATTTTACAAATAACAACTACATGAGTGATTGTATAACACATATATTAACACATATATATATATGTTGTTTTTATTCTATTTATCGAACAAGTCTCAAGTTTGTTATTTGAACATTGGCAAAAGCCTTTGACCATTTACATACAAGTCAACAAAATACAGTCAAAGTGCATCAGTACAATACAAAAAACAAAAAACACATGACGTTTAATGTTTATACAACGTAAAATACGAACTTATATAAATACAATATGTATCGACAACTAATAGTTGAGCGCCATATATTTACTAGCCGCTGATTTTGCGAACAATCGAAATCCCCAAAAGCCTTTTTTGTCAACGCAGAACAGAAAGGTATGGAGGACGTATTCAATGCTATTATAGCCTGAATTATAAGATCATTTGGTGATAAATTTTCGTCTTAATAAGCATGCGAAATCGATATATATCGGACCTTGGTATTATACCATGTGGTATTGTCAACAACAAAATGATAACGTTGTTTACTAAGGATATAAAAAAACGATGATATATTCTGACGCTTTGTTTTTTAAAGTTTTTTTTATATTGGTATTCGGTATTTTTTACGCCTGGATAACGTCCATTAATTGTTTATACAGAATTACATTACAAACTATCCGTGGGTATACAACAACAACAACAACAACAACAACAACAACAACAGCAGAAACAACATTTATTTCAGCAATAAAGCTTACAATAAAGCTTCTAGCATACAATAGTGAATACAAAAATACTTCTGGTTCAGATGATTGATTTTATTATTTGATAATGGAGGAGGTAAACTAGTAATCGAATTGAAATTGATTAATATACATGATCACGGAATCTTGTTTGTTCACGCATATGTTAACGTATGTCTGCCTGTTAGCAAATAAGAAGTTGTTCAAAAATTTTCATCTTCACATGACGGTGAGAGGGTATAATAAATTACTTTTTGCAGTCTCATTATAGATTAAGTCGTTATCAGTGTGTAATACACATTGAGTAAACACGATTTTAATAGCCGGGGAGGCTTTTTTAATTACTCATTTCGATACATTACAATAGTTTACATCAATTTATTATAGTTTTACCTCTTTGTAATATGCTCCAATTCTAAAAAAAATGTCTTTCTTCAGGTTACGACCTATGGAAGGCCTAATTAAATGGGTAATGACATTTATCTTTCAACTTTCAAGACAAACAGATAGCGAAAAAGACTACCCACTTTGCTATTATTGTCGCTCGAGTCGTTATTGTCGGCTCGGGTACTACTTAAATGTACCCCGGGTACTCTTAAATATACTACAATGTACCCCGGGAACGGAAAATATACTAAACGTACCCGGCCAATATTAGAATGTACCTGAGTTGTATTCCCGCCCAAAATCCGATTTCGTAAAACATAACGAAACAAAATTCTATTTGAACAAAACCTGCCTCTACATGTTTTTTTAGTATAAGTTTCGATAATATAGAGGACATTTTACAGAATATTGACATTAATATTAAAATAATAAATTTGAAGAAAAAAGAGTACCCGATGTACTTTTAAGTAGTACCCGAGCCGACAATGACCAATGGAGCAGTACTGTCCCACTTTAATACAAATATAACAGACCTATTAATTAAAAAGCAATCATTTCGGTCAAAGGTCATGTTTCAATAAAGTTTTACCTACATAATTGTCTTATTTTGGTAATTTGAGAATGAAAAGATTTACTCATGGACGTAATTTAACTCCAAATGTAACACTTACTTAAAAAGGAAAGGCAAGTGTAAGAATTCGCTTACCATGTTTTTCATTGAAATTTAATTCCAATATGACGGTAAAGTTAGTTGACAGCGTTTTACGAAAACCAAATTAAGAGTTGGTTATTTAATGACGAAAGGGTTTATAGCTGAATTTCTTAACTATTGTATATTTTCGCAAAAGACCGCGCCTGTTTCAATATTTAATCAATCAATTTTGTATTCATTCGCATATTTCTATGTATGTTGTTTACGTGGTTATTTAAACATACCTACATGGCAATAAGCAAAACAATGATAGTAAGAAAAAAGGTAAAACATTGTTGAACAAGAAAGCAAAGGAAAAAGGTATATTTACTAAGGATGAAACGTCTGTCAAGAGACGTTTCACAGTAATATCGTATACAACGTTTACCATTTGATACCTGCATTCTTAAAAAAACGTTTTTTTGCATATCACATTTCACAAGAAAGTATTTTAAGCTCGGAATTAAAAATTGCTAAAGGTACTTAATTGAACACGGTTAATATGGACGTAAACAAGTACTTGACGATACTAGCTAATGCATTTGAGTCGCGCTCTGACAAAAGGGGGTTTAATGCATGTGCGTAAAGTGTCGTCCCAGATTAGCCTTTGCAGTTCGTACAAGCTTATCAGGGACGACACTTTCCGCCTAAACTGGATTTTTGCTAAGAAGAGACTTTCTTATAACGAAAAATATCAGAAAAAGGAAAGTGTCGTCCCTGATAAGCCTATGCGGACTGAACAGGTTAATCTGGGACGACACTTTACGCACATGCATTCAACCCCCTTTTCACAGAGCGAGGCTCATTTATAAACTGCAATTGAAAAACTATAAACAATCAAACGAACCGCTTTAACGGTTTATCTTAAAATTATATGTGCAAGCAACATGCCAACTAACAGGGAATATCTGTTGATAAAAAATTAATTAATATGATAAAGGCATCTGTTTGTTTTGCCTTTTTGAGGATAGAGGCAATTGTGTCTACCGGTAGTTATCAACGATATAACATTATTTGACCCGCACTCTGGGAAAAGGGGCTTAATGCATTTGCGTAAAGTATCATCCCAGATTAACCTGTGCAGTCCGCACATGCTAATCAGGGACATACCTTTCGTTTTTATGTTGTTTTTTACGTTGAAAGGAAGTCGCCTCTAAGCGCAAATCCAGTTAAGGTGGAAAGTGTCGTCCCTGATTAGCCTGTGCGCACATGCATTCAGCCACATTTTTTCCAGAGGGAGGCCCATTTGATGTAAGTTTTCAATATGCCAAGAAAACGGAACCAACGTTCAACGAAATGTGATTTCAACAATTGGCTGAAATTAAGAATGAATTTGTTCTCAAATATATCATTTGAATTCCGATTTATGACGCTGTTTTCGACGCTAAAACAATGAACGTCAAATAAAACAACGCTGTTTTCACGGTACGACGTCTGTAACACGTCAGATAGGCAACGGTTGTTGTTTCAGCATCATATATACTTTATAAAATATATAAAGGCCTATACGTATGCAATAGACTTATCCAGGATGAAAATATGATTAAACGTTAAGTTTTATAAGCCCGGTTGTTTTAACAAGTACTGCAGTTTAGTATTGCGTGTAGCTCCCGTCAATGTCATACTGCCCTGATATATGTGTCGTGTTCTGATAAAACTGGACAAAATGCATGTGCGTAAAGTGTCATCCCAGATTAGCCTGTGCAGTCCGCACACAAACGAAAAATTCCATAAAAGCGGAAATTGTCGTCCCTGATAAGCCTGTGCGGACTGCACAGGCAAATCTGAGATGACAATTTACGCACACGCATTATGCCCAGTTTTCTCAGAACACGACACATATAACGTTGAAACCAATAACTGTTACACACCTCGACTGAAAGAAGATAATCCTCTAATAGAAAGTAATATACTAATTTAAACATGTAGATTATTGAGGGTTTAAATTGGAATTTGATCATCATTCTTGAACAATACATTTTGGTTCAAAGGACTACACACACTGTACGATACAATTGAATTAAATGTTTTGTTATGTACCCGTTCAGATTTACAAAAAATAAGCATAATATATGTTTATACGTACATTTGAAGTTAATTTTTTCAGTGTTAATGATTCCCTCAAAAAGCAGTCCATTATAGAATACACGTTCACTGTTGTAGACACTATATTCCTGTTGCCGTAGGCCTATATCCAATTATTATTAACAACTTTCACGACAAAATACTACGTATACAACGAAAAAATGGAAGTTCTACTGTCCGATCCCACTGTCCCAAACTAACTAATCGGGTTTATTGGTTTTATTCAAGTTAACAGGATTTCAAGCTATTATCTGAATCGACTGAAAGCAATTTTCACTCTGCCTATACAACTGCATACCCGCGCTAGTTTAAGCTACTTACAGGTTTGGAGAGATTTATTATGACGCTCCGATCGATTTTGATCGGTTTGTTTTTCACCGGTAGGCAGCTAGGGCTGATACAAGGTGTCGCGAAGTGTCCCGTCGGAAGTTCACAGTTTAAACCTTTTTTTAATTCTAAGTAGTAAAATATAGAAATAATATTGGTGAAATATACTTTTACAGCACTAATGATGCTGCGATCTGTTTTCTTTTCGTTCTGTATGAAAGGTTCAGTAGCAAATACAATAAAAAGGACGTATTTTCGATGGAAAATGCTACTGTAATTACAGGAATGGGACTCACAAATAACTTTTTACGCGCGCCATGGTCAAGGGCAACAAAGATCCTCTCCTATTTCCAGTGATTAAATGAGCTTCATTGTGAGAAAACTATGCTTACCCCGGTTATGCATATCCGTAAAGTGTCGTCCCAGGCTAATCAGGGACGACACTTTCCGTTCTAACTGGATTTTCGTTTAGAAAAGACACTCTTAAACGAAAAATACTATACACGCGGAAAGAGTCGTTCCTGATTAGCCTCTGCGGACTGCACAGGTTAATCTGGGATGACACTTTACGCACATTCATTAAGATCAGTTTTCCCAGAACGAGGCTCATTTGTCTGGGAGAACGCCTAAAATTACGACAGTCGTTACCTGGAGAACGTTGTTCCCAGACAACTTGACCGCCTCTAACGCAAGGTTGAGAGCAGAAGTTCAACGCTTCATTGATCTCCTATCGATGTTGAACACTTACTAGCGGAGAGCGATTGTCAATTCTTCTGTTTGTAAATATTATTCTACAGATCCGTTTCAATTTCTAAATCTTTGGTTATTCTTGTCAAATCAGTTATATTGATATCAATACTATTGAGCCTCTCTCTCTATGAAAAGGGGGTTTAGTGCATGTGCGTAAAGTGTCGTCCCAGATTAGCCTGTGCAGTGCGCGCAGGCTAATCAGGGACGACACTTTCCGACTAAACTAGATATTTGCTAAGAAGATTCTTTAAACGAAAATTACCCTAAAAGCGGAAAGTACCGTCCATTATTAGCCTGTGCGGACTTCACAGGTTAATCTGGTACGACACTTTACTTACTTGCATTAAACCCCCTTTTCACAGAGCGCGACTCATATGTTTGCTTATCGACTCTCGTAACTCGAATGTCCGTTCGCGTTCGAACGTTTCTTAAAGTTCAACACTGAAATAGAATAAATCATCGAATCGATTGAATAAAATCTTTGAACCGACAATTTATCAGATTTACTAAATGTGCAAATAAACACGTTTTAAAGCGATGTCCAGTGGAGCGGCTTCTAATTAAAGTGCTTCATTTGATGTATAACGTTATTCGGAAAAAATGTCTGAGGATTGCGTTAATTTCAGTTATAATTGAATCGTTTTATAACATTACACAGATCGCAAAAAAACTGTTTTTGAAAGATTCATTTCAAAACACAACTCTAACTTAAATGCGAGATTCTTTGTTAATTGTGTATGGATATACTGTGCTATTGACATTTAAAATCCGCTAAATAGTATTATATTCCAGCACACATCTATTTACCAATGTTCGTTGTAATGGATACGCTCATCAAAATTGTGTTACGACAATCATATTTGAAAATTATCAATTGGGTTTAAATAATCAAATAGCATGTGCATTGTTTCGCATAGTTGTCGGGATATTAAGACCATATTTAACTGTTGACCTTGTCACGTGAGGATTCTTAATAATGCTTTATACGCATAAAGCAAATTTCATATTAAACAGAGAAGTTTAAACATTTTTTACTGAGACGAATAATGTGTCTCATAGTAAAATAATAACTTCGGGTATTTTGTTATGATCTGTAATCACAGTCATAATATAAAGCACACAACTTAAGTCCATTCATAATCCTAAATAAAATGGTCAGAAAATGACGTCAGTGTTTCTTTTTTTTCGTTTTTAAGTGGTATACTAGTATTTGATCACATTACGTATTTGAGATATTTTTTCCAATATTCAACTTCCCGTTTTATACTGATATGTCAAAAACAAATATAAATATTGATGTTAGCATGGCCATATTTGCTTATGAATTTCTTTCAACAAGATTTAAAATACTAGTATTAGCTTTATCGATATGGGTCCATGGCAAACATAATTGGATTTGATGTCAACAGCCATATGTACGTAACCAAGGTAGTTTTACATGGGTCATTCTGCTCTGCTACATGAAATGATTTGAATTTGAGGACAGTAATCCACTTAAATCTTGAGGTTTCCATTAATGATATATTTAAAATGCATATTTGAGAAACAACTTAAGTCCTTTAAAACGAAAATTAGTTTTTAATAGCTATGCTTCTTCGGATAGAAATTTTGATATAGAATGAGTTAAAAAATCCTACAGTGTTATAAACCATCAAAGACACTTAAGTCTAATTTGACACTAATGTTGATAAAACGATAACAACGTGTCCCCCATATCGCCAGCTGTCCTATATCGTAAGGATGCGCATTCATGTAGATACATCAAAAGACATACATCGGATAAGTTACAAATCTGTTTTATCTAATCACGCCGTAATGTAAAATGGGTCGATCGCTTTTAAAAAGGTTACAATGTACTCTTTATGGAAGGCCATTAGTGAAATGTTGATGATGACATTCCTTGTCGAGTCTGATGAATTTCCGGGTGATTAATGTCCCACTTTGTGATTTATGGACATTTCTTACGTAATATTCCAACAATATTATCATATAATGTTTTGCACAGAATGTGAAGACTATGGTACAGATTATATCAATGTTCCATCATTTTTTATACGTTTTTGCATTATTAGAGATTTGACTAATAAGTTCAATCCAAAATGATGGTAGGGGAATAATTGTTTGACGAAAACGTTCGTCAAGTAGTTAATAGTTTAGCTGTCGTTAACACCTTTCTATTTTTTTGATGATTGATGATGATGATGATGATGATGATGATGATGATGATGATCATGGTGATGATGATGATGATGATGATGATGATGATGATGATGATGATGATGATGATGATGATGATGATGATGATGATGATGATGATGATGATGAGGAGGAGGAGGAGGAGGAGGAGGAGGAGTTGGAGGAGTTGGAGGAGGAGGAGGAGAAGCAGAAGCAGGAGGTGGAGGAAGGGGAGGAGGATACCACAAGTCAATGCACATTTTGATTTCAAAGCCTTTGCACTTCTCACGGTTGCAGACAGACACCCTGTGCAGGGGAGAAGCTATTAATCCCGCCCGAGTTTGCATTCGCTTTATCCTTATCAGTGAAACTGTGACCACTGCATAAAATATTGCTTGTTGAAGAACCATGCACTGGTAAGTGAACGCATTTCGCACTTAAAATAGCATTGGTTGTTTGAACAATAAATACCGGTAGGCTGTGCAAATACAATGTATACAATTAAGTGCGTACCTGGCTCGAAATCCAGTTAATATGATGGCCAAATTTTCACCGTGTAGTAGTTTTTTTTTTTAGGTCTGTACTTGTCTTCCTTTTGTTTCTTTCTTTTTTTTCCCCTTTTTTTTGACGCTCGACAGTCATAACAACGACGTTCTTTTTGGCAACTTTAGGCACGACGTCGAGTGACGTGACGCATATGACGTCATATAAGGTTACACATCTGACGCCGTTTTGACAACCTACCGGCTGGTCTCCAGTGAAGATATAGACTTTGGATTTAAAAGACAATTTCAAGACGTTCTTTCGAGATATATATGGTCCTTACAATCACCGTTAGTGTTTCGAATTGCTCCCTGAAGAGAAAATCATTCGTCTAGCTGAGATACTTTATTCATCGTTCGTAACTTCCGGTACTGTTACGTGACCAGACAGGACGCGTCTCAGATGTTGAACTTCCACGGCCTTCTGCGCTGCGTACTCGTAGTACATGTTCCTGGTGCCTTCGATGACTGCCAGGCGCAGGCGCAGTGGGTACCGGAAGGACTTCATATCGTTCCGCCTCGCCTGCTTGTAGCGAACAGCGCAGGAACACAGTCTCTCGTTGAGAAGAACGATCTGGTTACATGCGCGTCGGAAGTGCTCTTCCTTTCGCTCCAACTCTGTCAACGCCTTCTCAAGTGACAAACGCTTACGTGGTGACATTTTTAAAGTGATTTGTAGTTTTGACGTTTAAGTGAATTCTGAATTTTTATATACTTGCAAAGTTTGTTTGTGATTACAATGCGGGTCTTTAATGTCTTATTCTTAAAACAACGCCACCATCTTCTCAAACCGCACTCTTACATCGTTCTAAAATCACAGATAACTTTCGGAGTCGTCTGCTTTGAAGTTATTCACACCTCTGGCGGTGAGAAGGAAAGACGCGTGCTGCATGAACCAGAGCAGACGACATCGGGCACACTTTTCACATTCCCGTTCACATGTATTTGATTACATTAGGCATTAGAAGTTGTAAGAACAAATAAACAAAACGAAAACCGACACATCTTTAATGTCAACACAAAACTGTAATAATCTTGACCATAATGGTTTGTTGACACTTTTTAGTATTGTGACTTAATATGACATATGAAATACTCAGTTATACATACTTGTACATATTTGGAGTTTAATAGCATCTCAAACTTAGTCACACCTATTAACAATTAAATTTTGAAGAGAAAAAAATATATCATTATAATATCATACACTCACTATAAATTTCCAGCCAGATTTAAATAATGAGACACCTTTATTTAACGAGAAACTTTACTCAGGATTTCTTCCCTATTTGCCGGGAAATAGGCTGAAATGCAATATGTTTTCTTAAATTTATCGCGCTGTTGGTAAGGCACCCTGATATATTGTAAGCCAATGCGAGACTTGAACATTCTGCTACCGCTCAGTAGGCGAGCGCACTAACCATTAGACTATTGGGAGCATATTTGTAGGGGGGGGGGGGATGCACATTTGTATTGCAACTGCAGAACTGGGACTGTGGGGATAGCAACAGAGACCATAGGCGTTTTAAAAAATGAAAGAAAATTCCCGCAATTTTTCATAACATTTTAAAGTGTACAACAAAATATTGCATTCATTTAAACGGTGAGGCGGAAATAGATTATATGTAAACTTTTTTTCTGACTGCTTTTCTTATCTTTGCAACACAGTTATAAGGAATGATCCATTTGATACGGGAGTTGATGAAACCTATATACGTTATGCTCAGTATAAATTGAATAACAAAGGAAAATAGAACTCAAAATATATGATGCAACAACGTACAATGTTGGTGCCAATTTATGTAATGCGACGTCAAAGTAAAGCGCTGAGAATATCTGTAAACTGTGGGGTCAAAAGAGATAAAAATAAGCAACAACTTCTGCGGAATTTTATGCTGGAGTAGATGGCATCAAGCGTTTTGTTTGCGTCATACCACAGTAGATACAAATGTTTCATGCAAGTGGTATTGTAAATGTATACCAGTATGTATTTCGAAGTTTATGAGGTCCCTTCCGAGCAAGAGGCTACATTTTGTGTGGACCTGGAGTGTGCCCAAGCACTCCTAACTAATTAATTTACTAGACTCACAAAGTTGGGACGAATTTTGAATTTTGCAATTTCCAGCATCTTTTTTGTTACTGGAAGATTTTTCAATTTTAGTGTGGTCTTGTGTTGTTGGGGAAGCCGGAGTACCATGAGGAAACCCCACCAGTCTGGTATGGTGACCACCAACCATAACTCACATGCTGCTGGGAACGGGAGTCGAACCCGGGTCGCCTAGGTGATAAACGAGTGTACCAATAACTGCGCTAGCCAGACAGCCAAACAATGTTCTAGTAAACCAGATAAAAACAGTTCCATTATGGAAGCTCAAGCCTTAGTAAGTACAAGCGGTGCATGCCCAATATGAATTGTTATTTTAAACGTATGCCAGTGGCATTATGAAAAGTCAAGCCGAAGTAGAAACACATGTTTCATGCCCAATAGTAGTGGATATTTTTGGTGGAATATCCTGAACTTGATCTGGATATAATTGTCATTTACAAGATATTCTTTCGAAATGTAATAAGTTTAAGTATACAAATATAGGAAATGAAAGTATCTTCATTATTATTGTGGATGACACTTTACGCACATGCATAAAGAACAGTTTTCCCAGAACGAGACTCATTAGTATAGGAGAACGCTTAAATATGCGACAGTGGTTACCTGGAGAACGTTGCGCATAGACAACTTGACCGCCTCTAACGCAAGGTTGAGAGCAGAAGTTCAACGCTTCATTGATCTCATATCGATGTTGACCACTTACTAGCGGAGAGGGATTGTCAATTCTTTTGTAAGTAAATATTATTCTAGAGATCCATTTCAATTTATAGATCTTTGGATATTCTTTTCATATCAGTAATATTGAGCCTCTCTCTATAAATGCATGTGCGTAAATTGTCGTCCCAGATTAGCCTGTGCAGTTCGCACAGGCTAATCAGGGACTACACTTTCCGCCTAAACTGGATTTTTGCTAGGAAGATACTTTCTTTAAACGAAAAGTATCATAAAAGATGAAAGTGTCGTCCCTGACTAGCCTTGGCGGACTGCACGGGCTAATCTGGAAAGACACTTTACGATCATGCATTAAACTTCCTTTTCACAGAGCTCATATGGTTGTTTATCGACTCTCGTAACTCGAATGTCCGTACGCGTTCCGACGATACCTAAAGGTCGACTGAAATACTCCAAATCACCCAACCGATATTTTCTGGTTATGAATGTCTGACATTAATTGAATAAAAGCATTTATTTTAAACCCTGCCATTTATCAGTAATTAAAAAAAAAATCTTAAAGGGACTGTAAACTACGAATGACGAAAAAAGAAAATTTCTAAAATACCGTTTTTTTTTTACAATTATTAGTTTATATTGATTAATTAAGAGGAGGATTACATTAATTATTGTTCATGTGATTTCCGTGCCTTTGCAATTCCATAGGTTGCAGACAGGCAGCCTTTGCAGGTGGAAAGCGATTAATCCCGCACGAGTTTGCATTCGGTTAATCCTTATCAGTGAAACTGTTACCACTGCATAAAATATTGCTTGTTGAAGAACGCTGCACTGGTAAGTGAACGCATTTCGCACTGAAAATGGCATAAGTTGTTTGAACAAGGAATAGGTTGTGCAAATACAATGTATACAATTAAGTGCTTACCCGGCTCGAAATCCATTTCATATGACGGCCAAATATTACTTTTTATCGCGTAGTAGTTTGTTCTTTTTTAGGTCTGTATCTATCTTGCTTTCTTTTTATTTCTTTTTTTTTACTATTTTTTTATCGACGTTCGACCGTCATAACAACGACGTTCTTTTTTGGCAACTTAAGGCACGACGTCGTGTGAAGTGACGCATATGACGTCATATAAGGTTACGCATCTGACGCCGTTTTGACAACCCACTGCTGGTGTTCACAATGTCTCCAATGAAGATCGCAGCTTTCAATGGACATGTACAATAGTTGGCGAAATGATATTATTCGAAAATGTTGTGATAGATTCGAAGAAGAAAGTTTAAAGAAGCATTAACGTATTATATGTAAACAAGCAACAAAAACTTCTGGCTCAGAAATATAATAAACAATTGTATTTCGTTTCGAAAAAAACGTGTGTGTTCAGTATTCATAACATAACAATTATACATAGTTTAGAAATGAGCATCGCTCTGTGAAAAGAGGGTTTAATGCATGTGCGTAAAGTGTCGTCCCAGATTAGCCTGTACCTTTCGCACAGGCTAATCAAGGACGTAAATTTCTGCCTTAAACTGGATTTTGTCAAGAACAGACTTCCTTTAAATGAAAAATGCAATACAGGCGGAAAAGTGTCGTCCCAGATTAGCCCGTGCGGACTGCAGAGGCTAATTTGGGACGACATTTAACGCACATGCATAAAACCCACTTTTCAAAGAGCGAGGCTCATTAATATATACAGTTGGACGGGCGCATGTAGTTCATGTATTTTATTAGATTTTGATCGTATCTGCAAAACAGAAGCAAACAATATATATATATATATATATATATATATTAATTGAATAAATACATATTCGGTAGTGCATTTGTACAAAGTATCGAAATAATGTAGAAAAAATACCGATGGACTTTTAAACAAAAAAATATACGAAAAGGTTACTTCAGCTTCACTAGCGGAAGAGAAACTTTATTATAGCCTGTAGTCTTCTACTAATGACAAGCAACCAATAGCCAAACAGTGAGGCACACCTTTGCTGGACAAGATGCACATTAGGTACAAAATACATGAAGCTGGGTAACTGCCATGGAACGGTCAATGAAGAGTTAAAACATTTTATCATAAAAAGTGTATCGTATGCAAATATGATAGACTCTGAATGTAAAAGGCAATTATAAGACATTCTTCCGAAATATATATGGTCCTCACAAGGACCGATAGTGTTTCGAATCGCTTACTGAATTGGAAATCATTCATCTGGCGGACATATCATCTTGATATAAGCCTCGCTCTGTGAAAATGCACGTGCTTAAAGTGTCGCCCAGATTAGCCTGTGTAGCCCACACAGGCTTATCCGGGACGACACTTTCCGCTTGTATTGTATTTTTCGTTTAAAGGAATACTCCTCTTGACGAAAATCCTGATTTGGCGGGAGGTGTGGTCCCTGATTAGCCTGTGCTGACTGCACAGGCTAATCTTGAACGCCACTTTACGCACATTTCCACAGAGCGCGGTTCATATATAACATTATTCTAAACATGTCTGAAGATTACGTTAATGTCAGTTTTAATTGAATCATTTTATAACATCACGCAGATCGCAAAAACCGCGTCTGATTCATTCAAAAACACAACCGCAGACAATATGCGACATCAATTGTTCATTGTTTATGGATTTTCTGTGCTATTGACATTTAAATTCTTCTATGTTGTCTTATATTCCAGCACACATCCAAATAAACCAATGTTCGTTGTAATGGACACGCTCATCAAAATTGTGTTACGACAATCATATTTGAAAATTATCAATTGGGTTTAAATAATCAAATAGCATGTGCATTGTTTCGCATAGTTGTCGCGATATTAAGACCATATTTAACTGTATACCTTGTCACGTGAGGATTCTTAATAATGCTTTATACGCATAAAGCAAATTTCATATTAAACAGAGAAGTTTGAACATTTTTTTTTTTTAATGAGACATGTGTCGAATAAAATGTCTCATAGTAAAATAATAACTTCGGGTATTTTGTTATGATCTGTAATCACAGTCATACTAATCAAAGTCCTGGTGTGACGATGCTTTTGAAGAGGATGGATATAAAAGCATCAATTTAAGTTNTGGGTTTAAATAATCAAATAGCATGTGCATTGTTTCGCATAGTTGTCGCGATATTTAGACCATATTTAACTGTAGACCTTGTCACGTGAGGATTCTTAATAATGCTTTATACGCATAAAGCAAATTTCATATTAAACAGAGAAGTTTGAACAATTTGTTTATGAGACATGTGTCGAATAATGTGTCTTATAGTAAAATAATAACTTCGGGTATTTTGTTATGATCTGTAATCACAGTCATACTAATCAAAGTCCTGGTGTGACGATGCTTTTGAAGAGGATGGATACAAAAGCATCAATTCAAGTTTATCTACATCACCACAATTGTGTAATTTGATTGCTTGTCATTTATCCGCATCCTTAATTTAAGATTAGGTATAGCTGCAGTGTACATGGACTTTTAGACAATCCACTGTTCTTTGTATAATTTTATTAAGAACAAGAGGCATACTTCTGCAAAGGAGCCATGCAGAGTTTTGGCCCTTAGTCATTAATCGACCCCGATTAAGTATGTTACGTTTCAAGTCAATAGTTAAATGGTTGTGGTGCAATATATTTCGTTCTTGGACACTGCACTCTCCTTCAATGAGAT